>AWOL01S0065685.1:10430-37385 GCA_000715115.1 Nicotiana otophora
GACCTGGGCAGGAACCGCTGGTGCGAAAGTATTCCCGCACCTGCGTGAGTCGCAAATGCGGGCAGGCAGGCAGGCGCATGTGCGGTATTGCTAGGCAGAAAAGCACCAACTCGAGGTTTTGTCTTTCATTTTCAATTTTGGACTTGAGGAACTCGGGAGAGAGGTAATTGTTTGAAGGTTTTCAAGGAGCAACGTTGGGGTAAGTGATTCTAACCCATAATGGTATAAATTTCGTGAATCCATGGCTTTATTCATCATCTAATTAGGGATTTGAGCTAAGAATTTGGGAGTTTAGGGCTTGAGAATTTGAGAGTGGAATTTGGGGATTTGAATGACCAAATGAGGTCTAATTTTGATAAATTTGGTATGGTTAGACTCATGAGTGAATAAGCTTCTGAGTTTTGTGATTTTTGTTGGATTTCGAGACGTGGGCCCGGGGCCCGGGTTTGAGCCGATTTCGGATTTTGACTATAATGTGATATGTTTCTCTTGGAATTGATTCCTTTAGCCTATATTGATCGTATTATATTACTTGTGGCTAGATTCAGGACGTTCGAAAGCCGAATTGAGAGGCAAGGGCATTCCGGAGTAGGACTTTGCTTGGTTTGAGGTAAGTAACTCTTTCAAACTTAGTTCTGAGGGTTCGAAACACCGAACTATGTGCTAAATAATTGGTATTAAGGTGACACAAATGCCAAGTGATGGGAGTGCGAGCGTGCACCATGAGAATTATGGCCTGGTTGATTCCATGGCACTGTATAGTGACTCTATTTTGTTGATATCCGTGTTTTCATCTTGTGATAAAGTAATTGAGCTGTTAATCATGCTAGATATCATGTTTAGGCTTTATGTCGGTATTGTTGGGACCCCTAGTGGTCATTTCTTGTTGTAATTTCACTGATTTCATTGATATTATGTACTCCGTCATGTTCATGCATTTCATATCATATCTTCATCTCAATGGTTATTTATTAATACATCATATCATTGTTTCGGGCTAGTTTTCAAGATACTGTGAGCCCGTGAGTGAGACTGGAGAGATTGATGACTGAGTGAGGCTGAGAGCCTGATTATGAGTGACAGTTATGAGATCGGGTTGCATGCCGCAGCGGTTATAATGATTTTATGATAGCGCTTGGGCTGTAGGAGCCCATCTGGAGTCTGTAACACACCCCCAGTGAGCGCGGCTGATATTATTGAGGGATGCATCTTCCCTGGACATGGATCTTGTCTGAAGTACTTGATACCCCGGAGATAGATCTTCTCCACGGGGCTGGATTGGCCTTCCTTAGTACTGGGTGACTTATAGTCAGTGATGTATATATTCAGGGATGGATCTTCCCTGGGCCATATACAGTACCGAGTGGTTGAGCATTCGAGAGTGTGAGCACATGAGGCTGACAACATGGTGCATCACATACAACATGTGCATTGGCATGTAGAGATAACAAAATTATATTTTTTACACTATTCGTATCTGCCTCACTTTAATGTTTTGAGTTGCCTATTTAATTTGGAAGCATGCCTACGTTTCTGTTCAGTTATTTCTATTTTATCTATATCGGTTGCGTTCGTCACTACCTTTCAGTCTAAAGTTTGGACTTGTTACTTACTAAGTTGGATGTACTCACGTTACTCCCTGCACCTCGTGTGCAGATCTAGACGTTTTTGTGGCATCATATGAGATTTTTGGCAGTATCTGTCGTGGCTTATTGCCTGAGCAGATTATGCTGGGTGAGACGAGATTATTGGACCTAGGATCAGTGGGATCAGATTTATATGAAGCATGTTAAAGAGCAAATATCGTTATTTGGTTCATAATGAGGTAATGGTTCTTGTCAAGAGGAGAAACTCAATGATTTATTGACTAGGCAGTTGGTTATGAATTTCTACACATCTCTTCTGTCGTGACAACATTGCAAGAGTTAGAACATGACTTATATGTGTCTTGATGTATGTTGTGGGCATCAGATTCGTGGAATTTCGGCTATTGTTATCGGAGGATACTACTTAGGTCATGTGACTTATGCGGTGCATGGTGTGAATTCAACAAAGGTATGCAATCCTGTATTAGTATATCGTGTAGTGATTGAAATGGTGTTCGTATGTTTGAAACATGCCTAGTAAAGAATTTCGGATGTTGGAATTTGGCTCTAAGGCTTATTTTCCTAAATAAAGGGGAGGTTCTTCAGATTTTGATCGAGCTAATGTATTAATCTGAGTTATGGTAGCACGGGTAGGTGCACGAGGTGTTAAACAGTGATTTTGGGCAGCTCCAAAACAGTTCTTAGCACGTTCGAGGACGAACGTATATTTAAGTTGGAGAGAATGTAACGACTCGATCGGTCGTTTTGAGTTCTAGCGCGTCTTTCTGCGATGTGAGGCCTTGAGTAGCTTCCCTTCAGGAATTCTGACATGTACGTGTGGTTGGAACCGAATTTCGGGATATTTGTAATTGATTTGGGAAGAAAATTCTAAATTCAGAAGTTTTAAGTTGGAAGAATTGACTAAGGTATGAATTTATAGAAAACGACCTCGGAATCACTATTTGAAGGTTTCAATAGGTTCGTATGGTGATTTCAGACTTGGGTGTATGTTCGGGTCGAGTATCGGGTGACCCGGGAGTATTTCGGCACTTATCACGAAAGGCTAGTATTTTGAAGACTTAATAATTTCCTAAGTTTGGGTTGGAATGGATTTTTATGTTATCGATGTCCGTCTGGGATTCCGAGCCTGGGAATAGCTCCGTATGGTGATTTTGGTCTTAGGAGCATGTCCGAAAATTTATTTGGAGGTCCGTATGTCATTTCGGCGTCAATTGGCGAAAGTTGGAAATTTGGATGATTTTTGAGAAGTTTGATCGGGAGTGTACTTTTTGATATAAGGGTCAGATTCTGATTCCGGAAGTTGGAGTAGGTCTGTAATGTCAATTATGACTTGTGTGCAAAATTTGAGGTCAATCGGACTTGATTTGGTAGGTTTCGACATCGGATGTGGAAGTTAGAAGTTCAATAGTTTATTAGGCTTAAATCGGTGCGTAATTCGTGGTTTCGATGTTGTTTGATGCGATTTGAGGCCTCGAGCAAGTTCGTGTTGTGTTTTGGGACAGGTTGGTATGATTGGACGGGGTCCCGAAGGCCTTGGGTGTGTTTCGGGTTGGTTTCAGGTCATTATTTCCATATTTTTCTACTGCTGATGCTGGTTCTGGTGTCCTTCATCGCGAACGCGGGGAGGAAATCGCGTTCGCGAATAAGGATTTGTGGGCTGGAGGAAATTACTCATCGTGAACGCGAAACATGGGTCGCGAATGCGAAGAAGTAAGGGGAGCTGGGACCCTGAGACATTAAGCATTCTCGAAAGCGAAGAAAGAAGGGGGCAGCTGGCTACCGCGAACGCGAACGCGAAGGAGCAGGGGTCATAGGCTTCGCGAACGCGAAGAAGAATTTTGGGGCAGAGTCATTTGGCCTTCGCGAACGCAAGGTGTTGGTCGCGAACGCGAAGAAGGGTCGATTGAGCTGGGCAGACTGGTTTTAAACGGGATTTGGGTTCATTTCACCCATTCTCCACACGGCTTGGGCGATATTTGGAGCTCTTCAAGGGGGTAGTTTCACCATCTAATGCAAGGTAAATGATTCCCACCTATCGCAAGTTAATACTTAGTTTATATACGAATTTAGGCTTGTAAATTCATGAAAATTTATAGAAATTTGGGATTTTGAAGAAAAACCTAAAAATTGATAATTTTTGGATTTTGACCACGAATTTGGACATGAAATTGGATGAAAATTGTTTATTTGAGTTTTTGAGATTTTGGGTAACAATTTTCTCTGAAAATTTCCGGAATCCGGGCAAGTGGGCCGGGGTGAATTTTAGAAATTTTACCATTTTGGGTCAGTAATTTGTTGGATAATATAATTTCGAATTACTGAGCATGTATTAATTATTTTATGTAACATTTCGAATTTAGGCTTGTAAATTCATGAAAATTTGAGATTTTGAAGAAAAACCTAGAAATTGGTATTTTTGGATTTAGACCATGCAATTGGACATGGAATTGGATGAAAATTGTATATTTGAGTTTTTGAGATTTTGGGTAACGATTTCCTCCGAAAATTTCCGCAATCCGGGCAAGTGTGCCCGGGGTGAATTTTAGAAATTTTACCATTTTGGGTCGGATAATTTATTGGATAGTATAATTTCGAATTATTGAGCATGTATTAATTATTTTATGTAAAATTTGGATAGTTAAGGATTTTCGGCACCGAGTTGGGATTTTTACACGACATCGTGATCGGAAGTGGGCTTTGAGACAAGGTAAGTCTCTTGTCTAACCTTGTAAGAGAGAATTCACTCCATAGGTGATTTAAATTAATAATTGTTGCTAATTGTGGGGGCTACGTGCGCACGAGGTGACGAGAGTCCGTGCGTAACTACTAATATTGCTAAAGTCTGGGTAGTTTAGGACTCAAATCATGAATTCCTTGTGATAATTGTATCCTTATTTAATTAAAGCAATAGAATTATGTTGTAAATTGTTAGAGAAAATGGTAAAAGCTTTAAATCTCGAATACTTGAAATTTTGTTTAGAATATATAACTGTTGTAGAAATTTGTACATCCTCACGTGTTAATCTCATAATGTATATATATATTCTCATTCCGGAGGTTCATAAGAAAATATCCTCCTTTCTTGTGGAGCGGGCCGAACGCCTCGGCAGGATAGATGCATCTATGGATCGCGTCGCTCGTCCCTCGGCAGTGTACACGACACTTTGGATCGGGTCGTACGTCCTCGACAGAAATCGTACCTAATAATTAAAATTACATGATACCTTGATATTTTAATTGCAGCTTGTGAAGCTAATTGATAAACTATAAATTATTGGAATTTGAGGAGTTGATTATTTCTGCTTGTTAAGAAAATCATTGTTGTTAGCCTAAAAATCATGTTTAATTAAATATTTATATTGTAATATTATTGACCCATAGTGGGTGTCAAAGTCGACCTCTCGTCACTAATTCTTCGAGATTAGGCTTGATATTTATTGGGTACACGTTGTTTACGTACTCATGCTACACTTGTTGCATATTTTTGTGCAGGTACATATATGTCTCGCGGACTTGTGGGCGCAGAGGTGTGGTTAATGAGGAGATTTAGGTGAAATGCATTCTTTATTACGATCCGTAGCCAGTAGAGTCTCCTTCAGTGTTATTTATATTTTTTCTGTCTAATTTGTATTCCAGACAGTTGTTGTATTTTATTTTAGATTTCTAGTAAATGTTCATGCACTTGTGACGCTGGGATTTGGGAGTGGTTATGGGTTGTCTAGTAATTTAGTTGCTAAATTATTTATCACTTACTCTATGAGTTCTATCTTTACTATTTAATTGAGGAAAATTTGATTTTAAAAATATTAAAATGGGTAATTAAGTTTATTAATTATGGCTGGCTTGCCTGACAGTGGTGTTAGGCGCCATCACAGCCTTTAATGAATTTTGGGTCGTGACACGTAGAGTATTCTCTCTTCTTATGGATCAGGTCGAACGTCTCAGCTGTATAATAGATGCATCCATGGTTCGCACTCGTCGATCCTTGGCAGTGTACAAAATATTCAGGATCGGGTCGTACGACCTCGGCATAAATCGTGCGTGATATTACTCAGAGTCCGATTATACTTGATATTTATTCCATGTCTTGAGAAATTATAATTTACTTGATGGCTCTTACTTGTCGAGGTCAGCATGCGTTAATTGGAGATCTTAATTGACATCTAGTTAAAGAATCATTTATTTATTTTTTATTATTGCATTATTCTTATTGATGTATTCCATGCCTATTTAGAATTTATGTACTTTATTTTTTTCCGTTAGTAAGTGTCGATATCGACTCCTCGTCATTACTTCTTCGAGTTAGACTAGATACGTACTGTGTACATGTTGTTTATGCACTCACGTTACACTTCTGCACTAATCGTGCATGATCTGAGGCAGGTGCATCTGGCGGGTCCTTTGGGCGCGTACCCCGTTACCTAGAGGCTTAGTGGTGAGTTGCTCTTTATGCCCGTTCTGCAGCGCACCTGAAGTCTTTCCTTATTGTATTTATTTTCTGTCTATCTTATTCCAGACAGTAGTATATGAGTTTTTGTATATTCTACCAGTTTGCTCATACACTTGTGACACAGATTTTGGGAGTATTCTAGTTGACATTTTATAGTTTTGCGTATTAAGTTCACTACTTTACTTTTTTTGTTATTTGGTGTTTTGGTTTTACTATAATTTCCTATTAATAGTTTACTCATTAAATAAAATTAATTACTTTAAAAAACTATTAAAATAAACAATTGCATGAACAGTTTACCGCTGAGTTGTCTAGCGACAACATTAGGCGCTTGGGTCGTGACATAGTGTCACCCGTTGAGGAACAATGCAATGAGAAATGTAAGATACAAAAAGAGTACAAGAATTACCCATCAACTCAAACTCAAAGTAGAAAAACAATAAGTAAAAAATTTACTGTAAGGTTGTAAGATATGCCCATCCTTGCTTCTAGATCACAGAACCTTGTGCCCTAAAAGAAATTACTTTTTATCACTATTTTTATTCCATACATTGGATTACTAAATTTCTTAAACCAAGAAGCTCTTGAACCTCTTAATCATTTATGTTGAATGTCTCTATTTCCACTACAACACATGAAATTTTATCGTTTCACAATCTTTTTCGCTTGCTTAAAAATGGATGACGGTCTGTAGCTTTTTCTAAATCTTCTCCAATATGCAAAATTTACTTCCTCAACAATAATCAACAGAAGAAAATCGGGCAATTACAAAATAGTTGTATTACAATTAAACAATAAAGAAAGGAAACAATGAAATGCGGAGTAATAAATTAAAGAAAAGAAGGCATGCTTCTAAAATTTGATGGAAGATTTTTTCAAAAAAAAATCACATTTTTTCGAAATCAACGTTTGTTCATAAAACTTTCAATTTTCACTTGAAGATGCACTTTGGAAATTTTCGATAATTTGAAAAACTATAAAAAGTTATTTTTCAAAATTTTCACCAAAATCACTCACAAAACTTCAAAAACAACCCAAACTAAAATTTATGTCCAAACACAACTCTCAATTTCAAATATCATTTTCTTTTGAAAAAAGTTCACAATTTTTTGAATTTTACAATTCTTATGTCCAAACGCATACTAAGCTTCTCCTTGTATCGGGAAAACCCTCCTCCTCAATCTGGCTAAACAGTGTATGTTGTCAAATCTCATCCTTACCATGCTAAAGATACCAAATAGGAAGGTCAAAATTGAAAAAAAAAGAGGGATGATCATTAAATAACAATGTTTGAGAGGACTATGAGGAAAAATGACATAAATTATTTAGTTATATATTTGAGTTATATCCGAAAATTATTCATAACTATGATTCAGTTGTTTAAAAACTCAAGAGTTTTTCTTATTGAGTATGTTGCAATAAGAAATAAAGAATAAGTTGTTGTGCTGAATTACCAAATCACTTTGAAAAGGTAAATACATAATGGGGTGTGAAAACTCACTCCTACTAATACTGCTACAGCTAATTCTTGGAAGTTGGATTTAGAATAAATGTTAAAGATATTTCTTTTCGTTTTAATCAATTCTCGCCTAAGCACATGTCCCGTCTCTAATAGCATGCCTGTCTCGATACTCTTCTCTTCTTCTTCATCTTCTTTTTTCGATTATTACTACTATTGATGTTCGGTTATAATTATATATTTTTAATGTATTATTTATATTATATTTTGGAGTTTTAATATTAAATTATATTATATTTGTGTTTAATTGAATCTATTTTATATCTAGATATATTGAAGATAAAATTAAAAATAAAATAGAGATTTTATATGTATTTTATACATTATAAGAATGAAGTGATGATTATTTTATTAATAGATAGGTAAGGATTAAAGAGACAAATCAAAAAGAAAGAACAATGCAAAGAATTGAAAACTAAGAAAAAGAAGACAAAAACGTGAAAGGGAAAGATGAGCAACAGAACGAAGCCTGAAGCAACTCAAAAGCAAAGCAGCATCAGGCGTAGCGAGCAATCTTGCTCGCGTTAGAGCGTGCGACGCGAGATTCATAGCTCGCGTTTGAGCGTGCGACGCGAGGGTTACCGCGAGACCAAGCGCGCCACAAAGCTTGCGAGGCACAGGCTGCTGCGAGGTGGAGCGCGCTATAGAGGTCGCGAGGCGAGGCCTGTAGCGAGGGTGTTCAGAATTTTTAAAGCTTATTTTGTATTCTATTTGGTTTTGGACTTGGTTGTTTCATTTAGGTCTTTTCCCTACACATATAAATAGTCATTAAACATCATTTTTAGAAGAGTTTTGCGACCGGAGACAAGAACATCACGCTCAGAGGAGGTTTCTAACTAGTTTTTCTTCTCTTCTTTTCCTTTAATCTCATAGTTTATTAGTTCTAGAGTTTTGGGTGCTACATGAACGTTGTAGTTTGAAGTCTGAATTATTTTTATTATTTTATCATATTGATTTATTTATTCAATCTTGCGCTTAATTATTTGATTGATTGATCACCAATTGAATATTATCTACGAATCTAGGATTGAACTCGGGAGAGGAAATTCTAGATTGCATATAAGATTGAGTAGAGCAAGATCTTAACTCTGAGGGGGGACGGATTTGTGGTTAGGATAGGAATATACATAGTCGCCTTGCTTGGTTACTATACAAGAATTATTAATACGTTCTTGTTAATTCTAATTTCATAGGAATATAGGCGTTAGATTAACTTGAATAGGCGAGTAGTACTTCGGGAGAAGGCTACGAGCGATATTAATCTTGTCAACGAATAAACCAGATAAATTAATTAGACGATTTAAGTGGAAAATTCAGTGGGATTATTAGCTAACCCATAGCTCTAGAATATTCACTCACATTGAATTCGTCTTTAAGCTTGTCGTTATTTTCTTTAATTTCTTAATTTGTTACTCTAGATTAATTTTAGTTAAATATTCATACATTAGGATTTGCTTGAATAGATTAATTGTTTGGTGTAATTTAGTTGATAGTTAATCACAAGTCCTTGTGGGTACGATATCTAGACTTACAATCCTTTATTACTTGTCGACCACGTATACTTGCGTGTGTGTTTGGGAGCAACGAGTTTTTAGCGCCATTGCCGGGAACTTAGAAATGAACTATTCTACTAGATTGGATTTTTACTTTTTGTCTATGCAAGTTTTTATTTTTTTATTTTTATCTTAATTTAATATTTTACTATCTTTGTTGACATGACATATTGGAATGATAATTGGTCGAATATTGGTTATTCTTATTATGATGATCCTTGTCCATATTGTGGAGGACCACACTTGTGGCAAAATTGTGCATCTCAATCTTCTGTGTGGAATTTTGTAATGTGTGTGATTGTCAAGGTGACCATTGGGATGGTTGTCCTAATTCTTATTATCCGTCTCAGAGCTCTTATTATAATGTTTCTGATAATGTTTATGAGTTTGATAGGAGCAATGAAGTGGAGGATGGGGAACATGTTGTCCGTATTATGGAGATGATGAGGTAAGTAGTCGAGCAATAAGATAAAAATCAAAAGGCTATACAATGAATTAGTGCAACAATCATGAGAATGAAGGTCGAGGCGGAAGCAATCAACCAATTTGATACCGAGAGCGAGTTCCCACAAGAAGATAATTTTGAAGAAGCAGATATAGTGAGCGAATCTTGGCTAGAGGAACAAGCTCAACTGATAAAATCTCATGAGTTTCTGCGTGATGGTCTTTCAAACATGACAGAACAACTGATAGAAGGAAGAACTGAGCTCAAGCAAGAGATAGATCAATTTGGCTCGGATATCCATGACTCGCAGGCTAAATTGAATAAAAAGGTTGAGGTGTCTGATGCCCTACAATCAATGGTTGTGGATACTGGCCAGCTTGTGGAGCAAAAAGAGGAATTCAAACTATTCAACCAAAATATTATTAATGATGCCAAGGTTGACGAAGAGTGAAAAATAGAGGATGTAAAAAATAATGCAATTTTGGAGTCGGAGCATATTGGACCTTATTCTAAACACTTTTCTACATTGTGTTTGGTTGGTGACACGATAAATGATCAATTCAAGCAAACAGAGGAGTCAATAGATGAGGAATAAAGTGCTTATATCCTGAAATTTGCCATACCAAGGAGATAAAATGACATCTCTCACTTAAAGGCCAAGAAGTGCAAGATGCGATACCTATTTCTTGGTTCCTTTATGTTTATACCACCGCCCTAGGAACGTGATAGAAATATTGATGCAAAATTGGGGGCGAAATTTATATCCTCAAAGTGAAAGAAAAAGTGCTGAGAGTGATGGCGTCGTGCCGCGACGTTAAATCAGGCGCTTATTGAGAGGCAATCCAACTTTACTGCTTTCTTTTATTTTTATTTTTATTATATTATTTTGTAGTGTTTGTTTTGATTTTGTAGGATGACAAGCATAGGAAACAAAGCCATTGGAAGAGTGCAAAAGTGAATAGGCGGTTGAAACTGAGTGTGAGGTAACCGCACGGGGGATCATACTTGGGAGAAGTCTGAGTATCCCGTGAGCTGCTAATGTTTCGGCATTTGGCTTACCAGGGAGTTTCCTTTACCCTCTTGTTATTTATAGTGTGCATTGAGGACATTGCACAATTTTAAGTGTGTGGTGAGGAGATTATCTGGGTGATTTTCTGTGTATCTTAGCTTAATTGTAGTAAAATAATAAAAAAAAAAACAAAAAAAAGTAGAAGAATTGGGCTATTCCCGACGATTGATCTCCTAGACAGTTTTCATGAGAGATTTAAGTCTAAAGAAAAAGAAAAAAAAGATTTTCTCTGTAGGGAGTGTAATAATTCTCCCTTGGTTGTTCTTTGTGCCGCAGTTCTTTTTCAAGTGTTTTATTTGAACCGAGTGTAGGTAGTTTTATTTTTTAGGAGTAGGAGCCACTGTGAAATGAATTAAATTGAAGCAATATCTCTTGACTTTGTTATGCCTTGAGAATAGTGTGTACTTTGGTTGTGACGCTTATGCTCAGTTTTTGACTCTTATATAAGTACCTTAAATTGCATAATCTTAAATTTTCTTAACTGCTTTGACTAGAATGTCTTGATGAGTCAAATCCTGAGTGAGTTATGTGTCATGCATGTGTGTGTGAGGTTTGTGTGTTATTCTGTACATTGCATTTGATGTCTAAAACTTGCCCCGTGTGTTTGCAAAGCGAAATAGTAGCGTTGTTCAGTCTTGGAAGTGATGTAGACGTTTATTTGTTGAGCCATATATATATAGTTTACCCGCCTAATTGTTATGTATCGTAGTTAACCCTTTGAGCATGCAATCCTATTTCTTTGCCAACTACATTACAAGTCTTACCCCATATGTTTAAATTAGCCATCTATTCGAACCTTTTCACTTCTCATGACCACTTGAATTGTTATGAAATTTGTATCGTGAATAAAAGTTAAAAGATATTTCTTTTCGTTTTAATCAGTTCTCCCTAAGCACTTGTCCTCTCTCTAATAGCATGCCTGTCTCGGTACTCTAACTTTTTTTTTCAATTATTAAGCAAGTCATCAATTCAATAAAAGTTTTGTTAGACCGGTGAATGGAAAAGGATTAACAGCTCAGGCAAGAAGACAATTTTCATTTATTTTTGTGCGTGAAGATATAGCCCTCCTTTTCAAATTATCTCCCAAAAAAAAGAGTTCATTTTTTTATGGAAAATAATTTAGTTTTAACAGGTTCAATCCATATGAATGCGAGGAAAATGTCATATCTCATGTTTATTCATCAAAGTTCATGTAGAGGTGTATTTAATTTGTATGGCAGGAATTATTATTGTAAAAATAGTTGTCTTCTATATAATTCTCATATATTGTCATTGTGTTCTACTACGTATTTACTATTGGTAAGAAAGTTTGCTTGAGGAAAAAACAAACGGTAGAGCTGTACTTTAAGTACTGTAATATCTTAAATTTGACGGTAGCTGAGGTACTTTCACAATAATCTTAGAAAAACTAGAAAAAGTAACTTAGATGATTAGCAAAGAAAAATAAGGAATGAATCGACAGTCAATCCCCAAAATCAAGGCTAAAACTTCGATAAATAAAACAAAAAATTATAGAATGTATTTCAGTAATAGTCGTAACTTGTCCTTACAAAATAAAATTTGTATCCTTATATAGGAGCATATAATCATAACGATTTTCAGTACACTTAATCTGAACTTATTAAGGGCATTAATTGTATTGATTGCTTGTTACCATAGATAATCGTAACTGACATATTTATGACTAAAGATTCCTTATAACTGCTCCGATTCTCATTCCTTATTTACTTCTGGTTCGTGTATCTGACCTTCTTTTCAGCCTTCATTCATTTTGTTCCCGCTTCTCCTTTGATAACTGTCAGACCCGGTTCTTTTCTCTATGTTGCCACGTGGGTATGTCTCCCGTACCTTTCTTGCATTCTTAATTCAGTTATTTGAGAGTGTCACTTGTCGTTATATCGATGCTCTACGCGCCATGCCTTGTCAGCTTACTGGTATTCCACGTATCATGTCGTTTTTCCACCAATACAGTTGGTTAACCACAAACGTATATAACGTAGCATGAATACGTAAACAACGTGTACCTAATAAGTATCAAGCCTAATCTCGAAAAAGTAATGACGAGAGGTTGACTTTGACACTCACTAAGTGTCAATAATATCATAACAAAATATAATTAATTAAACATGATTTTTAGGTGAACAACAATAATTTTATTGATAAGCAGAAACGATTAATTCCTTACATTTCAATAATTTTCAATTTATCAATTAACTTCACAAGCAACATTTAAAATATCAAGGTATCGTGTAATTGTTATTATTATTAGGCACGATTTCTGCCGAGGTCGTACGGCGTGATCCATATATGCATTTATACTGCCGAGGCATTCGGTCCGCTCCACAAGAAAGGAGGACATTTTCTTATGTACCTCCGGAATGAGGATATATATATATTATGAGATTAATGCAAGAGGATGTACAATTTCTTTTAACAATTAATTAATTTATACAAAAAAAATTCAAGTATATGAGATTTCAATCTTTTACTATTTTTCCTAACAATTCATAATATAGTTCAAATACTTTAATTAAATAAAGGATACAATTAACACACGTAATTCATGATTTGAATCCTAAACTACCTGGACTTTAGCAAGAATAGTAGCTACGCACGGACTCTTGTCACTTCGTGCGTACGTAGCCCCCACAATTAGAAACAATTATTAATTTAAATCACCTATGGGGTAATTTTCCCCTTACAAGGTTAGGCAAGAGACTTACCTCGATTTGCTCCAATTTAATCTACTAGTAGGCATTTTCCTCGATTATCCAACTCTGAATGACTCGAATCTAGCCAAAATAATTCGATACAGTCACCAAATATTATAGGAATCAATTTCATAAGAAAATACTATATTTTTCAATAAAAATCCGAAATTAACTCAAAAATTATTAGTGGGGCCCACGTCCCGGAATCCGACGAAAATTATGAAATATGAACGTCCATTCAACCACGAGCCTACCCATACCAAAATTACTAAATTCCGATAACAGTTCGACCCTCAAATTCTCAAATTTATCCAAGAGGGTTTTCAAACTCTTCCAACTTAATTCACCAATTAAATGATAAAAAAGTGATAGATTCGGGTAATTTAACCAATATTGAGTTAAGAACACTTACCCCGTTGTTTTTTCTGAAAATCTCCCAAAAATCGCCTCAATTCGAGCTCCACATCGGTAAAAATAAAAAATGGAACGAAGTCCCATTTTCAAAACTTAAACTCTCTGCCGAGTCATTTGCTCTACGCGACCGCGAACCTTCTCACGCGATCGCGAACAATAATTTTTCCACTGCCCCAAATTAACCCTACGCGATCGCGGACTTGTCCACGTGATTGTGAAGCGCAAACTCATAGGCCTACGCGATCGCGAACTCGTCCACGCGATCGTGAAGCACAAACGCGTGACCTTCACTTCTGCTCCACTTACTCTACACGACCGTGATCTTCTTCACGCGTTTGCGAATAACAAACTCCCATATCTACGCGATCGTGACTCTCTTCACGCGATCGCGAAGAACAAAAATATCACTACCACAAACAAGCCTACGCGATCGCAAACCATTTCACGCGATCGCGTAGAATAAAGCCGCCTCTTCCCCAAATTAGCTTACGTGATCGCAGATGAACCTATGCGATTGCGTATAAGGAAACCATAAGAAAAATACCAGCAACTATCAGCTATCTCCTAAAGGCCAGAAATGATCTGTTAGCCATCCGAAACTCAGCCGAGTCCCTCGGGATCTCAACCAAATATACCAATAAGTCTTATAACATCATACAAACTTAGTCTAAACCTCAAATCACATCAAACAACGCTAAAACTACGAATCATACTCCAATTCAAGCTTAATGAAACTTTAAATTTCCAACTTCTAAATTTGATGCCGAAACCTATCAAATCAAGTTTGATTGAGCTCAAATTTTGCACACAAGTCATAAATGACATAACAGAGCTATAAAAATTTTCAAAATTGGGTTCCGACTCCGATATAAAAAAGTCAACTCCCCGGTCAAACATCCAAACTTAAATTCCTATTTTAGCCATTTCAAGCCTAATTTAACTACGAACTTCCAAATAAAATTCCGAACACGCTCCTAAGTCCAAAATCACCATACATAGCTGTTAGAATCATTAAAATTCTATTCCGGGGTTATTTTTCTAAAAATATTGACAGAAGTCTAACTTAGCATTTTAATGCCAACTTAAGGAACCAAGTGTTCCGATTTCAAATCGTACACTTCCAAATCCCGAACCAACCATTCTCGCAAGTCATAAATTAATAAAAGCACATATAGAGATTTTTATTTAGGGTAACATGGTTCTAAAAGTCAAAATGACCGTTTGAATCATTATAGTAAAGTTCATATAAACATGTTGCTCAAGCATGGGGGAGGGGCTTACTCTTATTTGGGAGGTGAGATGAATATTGTTTTTCAACCATTAAAAGTTAATTAATTAAGTGAAATTTACTCTAAATAAATATTTATGAGTTGTTTGGTAACAAGAAAAAGAGATATTCTCGTGATATACGGAATATCTAATTTTTTGTTTGATTGGATTTTGCCCACTATAATCAATTTCAGGAAGTTGGGATTAGTTTTATCACAATTGTGGTTATTTTTATATTGTATTAATTCGGAAAGGACAATTTGGGGATAATTAATTTGAGGATAAATGTAATGACCCGGCCAATTATTTTGAGTATTTCAGCCCTGTTCCCCCATCTACTGCTTTATTTGTGCCTTATAGTTGTATTATGACTTATCGTATTAGTTAGTTCAGATCCGGAGAAATTTCGGAATGAATTGAGACACTTAGTCTCATAATGGGCAGTTTAAATTGGAAAAGTCGACCGAATGGTATTTTTGTGTAGATTACCTCGGATTTGAATTATGATATTTTCAGTAGCTTCGTATGATGATTTTTGACTTAGGAGTGTGTCCGAAAAATTATTTGAAAGTCCGTAATGGAATTAGGCTTGAAATGACGAAAGTTGAATTTTTTGAAAGTTTGACCGAGGGGTTGACTTTTTGATATCGGGGTCGGAATCCGATTCTGGAAATGAGAATAGGTCCATTATGTCATTTATGACTTGTGTGCAAAATTTAAGGTCAATCGGACTTGATTTGATAGGTTTCGACGTTGTTTGTAGAATTTAAAATTTTTAAAGTTCATTAGGTTTGAATTGGAGTATGATTTGCGATTTTGACGTTGTTTCATATAATTTGAGGCGTCGAGTAGGCCCGTGTTATGTTGTGAGACTTGTCGATATATTTGGACGGGGTCCCGAATGGCTCGGGTGAGTTTCGGACGGGGTTCAGATAGTTTTCATTTCATGTTGCATTGCTGAAGATTTCTGGTTCTGGTGTAACCGCACCTGCAGAGTGTTGAGCGCAAGTGCGACGCCGCAAAAGCGGTATTGTTATTGCAGAAGCGTGAAGGAGAGCTGGACGTGAGGATTGCAGATGCGGGTGCTTGGACGTACCTGCGCAACCGAAGATGCGATTCACGTACGCAGAAGCGAGCATCGCAGATGCGACCATGGCCATGGCAGAAGCGGCCTGTCTCGCAAATGAGTGCCTTTTTCCGCAATTACTGTTACTAATTCTGCTACAGGAAATATCAACTCCTACTAATACTGCTACAGCAAATTCTTGGAAGTTGGATCGAGAATAAAAGTTAAAGATATTTCTTTTCGTTTTAATCAATTCTCGCCTAAGCACCTGTCCTCTCTCTAATAGCATGCCTGTCTCGATACTCTTCTCTTTTTTTTCTTTTTCTTTTTTCCAATTATTACTATTAAGCAAGTCATCAATTTAATAAAAGTTTTGTTAGAACAGTGAATGGAACAGGATTACAGCTCATGTAAGAGGGCAATTTTCATTTATTTTTGTGCGTGAAGATATAGCCCTCCTTTTCAAATTATCTCCCAAAAAAAAAAAAATTCCATTTCCTCCACTACTTCTCTATACTATCTTATGTTTGTGTCATTTGACCATTAATTAGTATCTTCAATTAGTGAGATTTGTGTTCTATTACGTATTTACTGGTAACAAAATTTGCTTGAGGAAAAAACAAACGGTAGAGCTGTACTTTAAGTACTGTAATAGTATCTAAATTTGACGGTAGCTGAGGTACTTTTATAAAGTTGACAAAGGTCAGTGAAACAAATAATACAAAGATACAACAGTCATTAAAAACAGCAGACTGAGTATACTGACAACTAAACTCTTATGATTAGACATGAGTTGCTTTTGTGCGTGTATGTTAATTATAAGTTTCAAAAATAATATATTCCATTTGGTCGTAGGATCACAAGTAATAAGGATTCAAGAAGTAATTTTGTATGATTATGGATTCTACATTATAAGAAAGGTAAAAAAGAATAATTTTAAATACACATAAGGTTTTTTCAGAGTGAGTGTCTCGGTTATGGTATTTATGGGAGTAATTATGACATGGTGGGGGCTCTACAGATATTTTGGTGGCAATATTCTTGGGTTTGGTGATCTGCGTGGCTTGGTCAAGTTAGAGGAATTAAGTTCTGATAGCTTGGTTATGTGCAAATTGATTTCAAAGTGCTCTTGATGATTTCTACCACGATTTGAGATGGATATTTCCTACCAACGTTAGGAACATGCTTTGTATTGTGATTTTCTACTGGATGGGATCATGTGAAAGGTTCCTGCCTAATTGAGTATCTTATTTAAACTTGGTTGAAACACTAGTTGCTTGAATTCATTTTGATAGCCACGCGCTAGTGGGGCTTGAGCCCATGTGCGAGCACCAAAGAATTTATTCATGCTCGAGAAATGCTAAGGCTATAATATGCCTAGAGTCGACTGTAAGCTTAAAGTTATAATATTTTCTCATAATTGCACTATTGTTGTGAACTATTCGAGCTATACTTGAGGTTACGAAGAGGTTAACTCCCCGCATAAACTTGGTAGTTACTATTTCTGCGTTAACTTGCCGATTTGAGTTGTGATAGCACACTTTGTACATGCCTTGAGTAGGCATGTTATTTATACTAGTCTAGGAGCATAAGCGTCTTATTTCAATTATCATATACATGTGTACTTGTTTGATTGCTCCTGTATGATATGCTTGGACTGGAGGCCTGTGACCATGCCAAGAGATCAATATTATTAGTACGTGAGTTATCCGTGCGGATCCGGACTTTTATATTTTTGGCACTTGAGTTCTCCGTGCGGGTCTAGATATTGATACTATAACACGTGAGTTGTCCGTACGGTTGATGTTAATGTGAGCTCTAGGAGAACTGGTTACCGTTATTAGATTCGTGTGTCTTGGTTCTACTATATATGATGAGCTCATAGCATTGCGGTTGTGATGGTGCTTGTTGAACCTGCAAAACAGTTCTCTTCTTTGAGATATTTTCTATTTTTGGGTACACGGATTGCGCAGTTTATGGTTTGAGTTATATTGGTGTGGCATGTTTGTGGAATGATTGTATTTGATAATATAAGGTCATTGGACCTAGAATGAGTACTATCAGGTTCGATTACGGTGTGTTTGGGAGAATAATTTAGAATTCGGTTTAAATAATTGGTTATAGTACTTGTTGAACGAAGGAAGCTCCATGATCTATTGATCTGGTGAGTGGTTGCGAGTTCATGTATGTTTCTTTCATTATCAGCAGCGTACGAAGGTTTTAGGAACATGGTTTTGTTTGATATGGGGTTTAACACTAGTACCAGGTTGGTTTTGAGTAGTTACTGTGATCGAAAATGGTGCTGCGAGTATACGAGTTGTGTAGTATCTTATGTGATTATATCTGGGGTTATGGGTATGGACTGATACAGCTTGTTCAAACTAATACAATGTATAGATGTGAGATTCGGGTCTTGTAAGAAATTCTAGATGTTGAAAATTGTGTTCTAAGGTTTACAGACTAAGGTTAAAGTAAGGATCTTCAATTATGTTAGTTGTCAGGCCTATATGGAATAGGGTGGCATACCCCTGGGTATGTGCGTGCTAAGGTAGAATAGTGATTTGATGGCTTGGAAACAACTCTTGGCACATTCGAGTACAAACATATATTTAAGTGGGGGAGAATATAACGACCCGACCGGTCGTTTTGAGCATTCACGCTCCTATATACTATTTTAAGTCTTGAATAACTGCATACGATGTATTATGACTTGTGTGAATTGTCGGTTTTGGTTTTCAGTTATTTCCGAGTTAGTTTGGAAGAATGAAATTCAAGGTTTAAAGTTTAAGTTAAAAGGTTGGCCGAGTGTTGACTTATGTGTAAACGACTCCAGAATTTGAGTTTTGATGATTCCATTAAGCCCATATGGTGATTTTGGACTTGGGCGTATGCCCGAAATTTTATTTTGATATTTCTAGAATGTTTCGACACCAATCGACGAAAGTTGGAAATTTGAAGGTTTAGAAGGTTCATGAGTTCGATCGAGAGTGAACTTTTTGATATCGGGGTCGAATTCCGATTCCGGAAGTTGAAGCAGGTCCGTAATGTCATTTAGGACCCGTGTGCAAAATTTGAGGACAATCGGACGTGTTTTGATAGGTTTCGGCATCGAATGTGAAATTTAGAAGTTCATAAGTTCTTAGGCTTGAATCGATGCACGATTCGTGTTTTTATCTTTGTTAGGTATGATTAGAGACCTCGAGCAGGTCCGTGTTATGTTACGGGACTTGTTGGTATATTTGGATGGGGACCCGTGTGGCTCGGGTGTGTTTCAGGGTGAGTTTTGAACAAGTTTGGACATTTCGGCACTTGATAATGTCGTGGAGCAATTGAAGTGCGGAGGGCACATTTTTGGAGTGCGGATGTACTACCACAAACCCCCAAAGTGCGGAGGCAGTGGAAAATGTGCGGACCACAGTTGAATATATGCGGACCGAAGTTAAAAATGTGCGGACCGCAGAAAGGGGTATCTGCAAGTTCGATGGTCTGACTTCGAAAACTTATATCTTTTAATCTATAAGGAATTTGGAGATGATCCAAAAACACAAATTGCCTTTGAGTTTAGTTTTCAGAAAGGTAAACCAATCATCATTTGGACATTTGTACCGAAAGTTATGGTCAATTAACCGAAGCATAGTAGTGCAGTGGCTGCTGATGTGCGACCGCACAATTTGGATTGCGGCCGTAGAACCTGAAATGCACGGACCGCAAAATTTTTTTGCGGTCAGCACAATGGGGGATCAGATTTTGTACTATATGAATGAGGGTTAGAGTATTATTTCATAATTGGACTTTGGGACCTCGGTTTGTGGCGAATTGTCGTGGAATTTTCAAGGAATTCATCGGGGTAAGTGATTCTAACTCGGATTTGGTTAATATACATGAATATATCATTGCTTTCATCATTTAATTAGTATTTTGAGATAGAAATTTGGAGAAAATTGTAAAAATTTCATAAAAATAAATTTTTGAGATTTGAAAGTCGATTCAGAGTCGGATTTGAGTGAAACTAGTATGGTTGGACTCGTAATTGAATGAGTTATCAGATTTTGTGAGTTTAGTCAGATTTCGAGACATGGGCCCCCCTGCCGACTTTTCGAGCGGAGTTGAGAATTTTTATAAATTGTTAAATTGCAAGTATTAGAGTATAGTTTGATTAATTTGTACGTTATTTGGCTAGTTTCGAATCGTTTGGCTTGGAATTGAGGAGATAGGAAGGTGTTTAGAGGTTGGTACGCACGGAATGAAATTTGCGGAGTATTATTTAGCTTGCTCGGCAACGGATTCAGCTTGTTTGAAGTAAGTGTTTTGCCTAACTTTGTTGAAAAAAATTTTCCTACTAATTGCCATTATTTATTACATGCGGGGGTAATACATATATGAGGTGACGAGTATATATGCATGTGCCAGGGTTAATCATGCTCGGGGGTAAATTATATGATTTATTGTGATTTGTAGAATTATGTGACACTCTCGTTTCATATCTTCTTTGACTTCTAGATTTCTATGAATGTGACATTAAATGCTAGAAACCTTGATTTAGCTTATTATAATTTGATTACAAATCTAATGGATTTTTGTGAAAATTATTGATGTGCTAAATCCGGTCATTATTATACTTGATCACAAATACAACTCTACGACCGTTATTCTTGAGATTTTGAATTCTATACATGAGTTGAAGATCATTTTTGAGACTTGTTGATATACTAAAATAATAAAGTACTTGAAGTTTATTGAATTGTTATTGGCTTGAAAGTCGTGATTGATGTTCAATTTGGAACATTCATTTAAACACTCTCCTTGATGTTATTTATACTTTCTACCTTGCTTGTTAATGATATACATGTGCTTGGTAAGGAAGAGTGTATAGCATGAAGGGTGATGTCGTGCCATTTCATATATATTATCATATGGGGGAGAGTGTAAAGAACGAAAGGTGATGCCATATCATTTCAGTTATATTATCATGTGAGGAAAAGTATAAAGCACGAAGGGTGTTGTCGTGCCATTCATATACATTAATATGCACGAAGGATAATGCCGTGCCATTTCATTTACATTTTCATGTAAGGATGACAGTAAAAGCACGAAGGATGATGTCGTGCTATTATTTTTATATTATCATATGTTCATGGGACGAAGGGTGTTTCCGTGCAGGCGAGGACAAGAGACATACATTATATTGTGATATCCTTTCGTTGTATATACTTTCATGCCTTTATCTTGAGCTGTTATTATGCACCTATATTTTCTATGTGACTTGTAGTCGTTGTTCTTTCTGTGTCCTCTACCCCAAGTGTTGCTGTGTTATCCATGCCTTCTATCTGTTAACTTGCAAATATTATGATTTTCTTCTTATTTGTTATATTTGAATCTAAGCCTTCTACCATGCTAATTAGTGAAATTAATATTTTCCTTCCTAATTGCTGTCATAATTTCTATGCCCTTTTTTCCTAGCCTATTTTCGTGGTCCATATGTACTGCTTTGTTTGTTGTTGCTTTATGTGTGCCTCCCACTTTATTTTTTTTATTTGTTATTGGCATTTCTCCCACCTAGTCGGTATTGTTATATGTATGTTAGGTGAGAAAGAGATAAATGTACGAAGGGTGTTATCGTGCCAATTGATTTGATATATATATATATATATATATATATATACATATATATATATATATATAGGTGAGAATGAGACAAGTGCACGAAGGTATTATCATCCCATTCGATGTGATTTCTTAAATATATTTCTCACACCAGGAAAATTATGAATTTGCTATTGTGATTTCTCCTAGTAATCGTTTCCGCCTCGCATAGTTGTTTCATTGTACCCTTATTTGTTATGCTCTATAATTGTTTCTATTGTTAGTATATTGCACATGTTATAATAGTGAGTATCATTGTACTAAAAATTTTCGTCACTACTTCGATGAGGTTAGACAAAATACTTACTGAGTATATACGGTCGGTTGTACTCATACTACACTTATGCACCATGTGTGCAGATTTTGGATGCTGATATTGCAGTGTATGGCGGGAGCTGGCATTGAAGATGTTTCTGCAATCGGTCATAGATGCTTCTTGTTCTTGGTAGCTTTAGAATTATTAATCTGTTCATGTATATTTCAAACAGATGATGTATTTTAATTTATATCATCTTTGCAAATTCTAAATCTTAGAAACTCATGATTTGTACTACTAGTCCTTGGGAAAAGTAGAAAGGTTAAGTTATTTTATCATTTATTTTCCTCGATAAACCTAATTAAATTGGATCGTAGTTAATTGGCTTACCTAACGGGTTGGGTTAGGTGCCATCACGACTGGTCAGATTTTGGGTTGTGACAACGGTAAAGATGTACTTTAAGTACTGTAATATCTAAATTTTGTCGGTTGTACTCATACTTACTGAGGTTAGACAAAATACTTACCGAGTATATGTGGTCGGTTGTACTCATACTATACTTTTGCACCTTGTGTGCAGATTTTGGATGCTGATGTTGCGGTATATGGCGGAAGCTGGTATTAAAGATGTTTCCGCAATCCGGTCATAACTGCCTCTTATTCTTGGTAGCTTTAAAATTATTAATCTGTTCGTGTATATTTCAAACAGATGATGTATTTTATTTCATATCAGCTTTGCAAATTCTAAATCTTAGAAACTCATGATTTGTACTACCAGTCCTGGGAAAAAGTAGAAAGGTTAAGTTATTTTATCATTTATTTTCCTCGATAAACCTAATTAAATTGGATCGTAGTTAATTGGCTTACCTAACGGGTTGAGTTATGTGCCATCACGACTGGTTAGATTTTAGATCCTGACAACGGTGGAGTTGTACTTTAAGTATTGTAATATCTAAATTTGACGGTAGCTGAGGTACTTTTATAAAGTTGACAAAGATTAGTGAAACAAAAAATACAAAGATACAATAGTCATAAAAAACAACAGACTGAGTATACTGACAACTAAACTCTTAGGATTGGACATGAGCTGCTTTTGTGCAGTATATGTTAATTATAAGTTTCAATGATGAAAAATAATATATTCCATTTGGTGTAGGATCATAAGGAAAAGGGATTCAAGAAGCAATACCAGTCAGGAATAGATCAAGGAAATAATCTATTAACGGAGGGTCCAAAATCAAACAAGGAAAAGAATCAATGATCAGTAATGAAAAAGGAAAAAGCAGCAAAGATCCGACAAGAATAATCAATCAGAAATTGACAGAAACTATTACTGGAAGGCCCCAAATCAAAGGGGAACGATATCACTGAAAACCAATGAAGCCAGAAATCAAGGGATCCAGCGGATAAGCCTCAAGTAACACAAAAATATGCCTAGCAGATGAAAAGCTCGTCAAGATCATAAATCAAGGAAGATCAACGTGAATTTGATCTTATTCTTGGAAAGAGTCAATTCATGATTCCTTTCAAGGATCAACTCTCTTGGGTTTTCAATCTCTCAAGATTCTCGAAGGCCTCATGGAAAGTATATATACTGATCTTTCGGACTTGAAAAAAGATATACTTTGAACGAACCATCTTCACTCTTTTTGTTCTATTCCAAATAAACATTTTATTTTATGTTAGATCTGCTATGTAATTAGTGAGAGAAGAAAAAGAGATAAACATTGGTGAGACATTGTATCAAGAAAATAAAAGAGACATAGAGATTAAGTTGTTGGTGTAAAGCTACATCATCCATTATGTACTTGTAATGACCCGACTTATCGTTTTAAGAATTAACTCCATGTTCAGTGACTTAAGGTCCCGAGCAACTTCATAATATATATTATGATTCGTGTGTGCGGTCGAGGTTGGTTTTTGGAAGGTTCGAAATTAAATTGAAAGAAACATTCTCAATTTTGAAGCTTAAATGGAAAGCGTTGACCAGAGAGTTGACTTTTGAGAAAATGATCACGGAGTGAAATTTTGATGATGTCAATAGCTTCGTATGGTAATTTTAGACTTCGGCGTGTGTCGGTATTTGGATTTGGAAGTCTGTAGGACAATTCAACACATTTTGTCGAAAGTTGGAAATAGAAGGTTTTTGGAAAGTTCGCCCGAAGGTTGAAATTTTGATAACGAGGTCGGAATTTGATTCTGGAAATTGGAATAGTTTCGTTATATCATTTATGACTGGTGTGCAAAGTTTGAAGTCATTCCGTATTGATTTGATACGTTTCGGCGCAAAATATAGGAGTTGGAAGATTTGAAAACTCATAATCCGATTCGATGCGCGATTCGTAATTTCGGCGTTGTTTGACGTGGTTTGAAGCCTAAACTAAGTTTGTATTATATTTTTGGACATACTGGTATATTTGGTTAAGGTCCCGAGGGCCTCTGGTAGATTATGGAAGGTTAATGGTGCAATTTGAACTTGAAGGAAGCTGCTGGAAAAAAGCATCACCTGTTGGAATCGCACCTGCGGAATTTTGGGCGCAAGTGCGACATCGCAGCAGCAACTGGAAGGGGATATGGGCAGTTCTGGGCGTCCATCGCAGAAGCGAAGCAGTGGAGTGCTCATGCGACATCGCAGGTGCGGTGTTGGCAGCGCAAAAGCGAGCTCCATCGCAGAAGCGCAAGACTGGACGCACCTGCGGTTGCGCAGAAGCGAGGCTAGTGCCCGTAGGTGCGAGCCTTCACCTGGGCAGTGCACTTCACAGAAGCGATGATGGTGTCACAAAAGTGACTTCGCAGATGCGAAAATGCTGTCCGCAAATGCGAAATCTGGGCAGAACTTAAAGACCCAAAAATGGTCATTTTGCCATTTCGTTTTGGAATTTTTGGAGCTCGGTTCTTGGGCAATTTTGAGGATTTTTTCACGATTTCAACTCTCAAGTAGGTGTCCTATACCCGAAAGTGCTTATATTTCATAAATTCATAGTTATATTCATCGGTTAATTCGTATTTAAATGGAAGAAATCAATTTTTTTGCAAAATCTTCCAAAAAACAAAAATTTAAGATTTGAAGGACGATTTGTTATTGAAGTTCGATAAAATTGATATGGTTGAACTCGTATCGGAATGGATATTCGGATTTCGTGAAAATTATGTCGGATTCCGAGAGGAGGGCCTCGCGTTGACTTTTATTGACGTTTTAGAATAAATTTTTAAGTCGAAGTTTTATTATCAGGAATTATTTCCGATAAATTTTAATGAAGTTATACAATTAATTTGGATAGATTTGAGCAGTCCGGAGGTCAATTCAAGCAAGAAGGCGATTTTAGAATATCGGCATAACTTCAAAAAGATAAGTATCTTGCCTAACCTTGAGTGGGGGAATTGCCCCTTAGGCATCAAGTCTTATGTGCCATTTGTGAAATGTGAAAAGCCTTGTACGCGAGGTGACGAGTACGTATTCAGGCTTATATGTGCAAAATATATTGGGTTAAGGTCTTAGGCATATTGTGTAGTAAATTGGATAATTGTTGGCATTTATTAAATCATCTATTTTGCCATGCCTCAATTCGCGTTTGTTGAATTTATTTTTATATAACAATTTGATGTGATAATTACTTGTGTATTTATGTGGATTTCGTTAATTGATTATTTGATATTTCTTGAAAATTAATTTCATTATGATTTTTTATCTGCAAATAATTAATTAAATAAGCTTAAGAAGAGGTGTTTATATAATTATTAAAAATTCAGATTAATGAAAGCGTTTCCCTATACTGAGTATTTTCCATCTTTGTTGATCGTTTTGAGGTTTTATATACATTGTATGGAGCCTTGGGCTATTTGTTGAGAAAATTATTGATTCTTCTACATCTTTGGAGTTTGGTTGTGGTCAGTGGGCAAATTGTGATATGAATTATTGTATTGTGTTGTTTAAACACTCTCCTTAATGTTATTTATGCTTCCTACCTTGCTTGTTAATGATATACATGTGCTTGGTAAAGAAGAGTGTAAAGCATGAAGGGTGATGCCGTGCCATGTGAATTATATTATCATGTGAGGGAGAGTGTAAAGCAGGGTGATGCCGTGCCATTTGAGAGTGTAAAGCACGAAGGTTGATGCCGTGCCATTTGAGAGTGTAAAGCACGAAGGTTGATGCCGTGCCATTTGAGAGTGTAAAGCACGAAGGGTGATGCCGTGCCATTTTATTTTATATTATCAGGTGAGGATGAGAGTAAAAGCACAAAGGGTGATGCCGTGTTATTATTTATATTATCATATATTCATGGCATGAAGGGTGTTTCCGTACAGGCGAGGATGAGAGACATACATTATATTGTGATATCTTTTTGTTGGGCATACATTCATGCCTTTATCTCGAGATGTTATTGTGCACCTATGTTTTCAATGTGACTTATAGTTGTTGTTGCTTCCTGTGTGCCTCCCACTTTATTTCTTTTATCGTTATTGGCATTTCCCCCACCTAGTTGGTACTGTTATATGTAAGCACAGTGAAAAAGAGATAAATTCACAAAGGGAGTTGCCGTGCCAATTGATTTGATCTACACATATACATTGGGTGAGAATGAGACAAGTGCACGAAGGTATTGCCGTGCCATTTGATGTGATATATTGAATATATTTCTCACACTAGGAAAGTTAAATGAGGTGTCACATGGTGACTTTCACTTGAAAGAATTATATTCGAAAGAGATTTATTTGAAAGAATTATATTTGAAGATATTTATTTGAAGAATTATATTTGAAAGAGATTTATTTGAAGGGAGTATATTTGAAGTATATTTATTGTAAAGTATTATATCCTGACGATTATTATTTGAAAAGCATAGATCAATTCGAGAGGAATGAACAATTTCTTTTAACAATTAATTAATTTAAACAAAAAATCAAGCATATGAGATTTCCATCCTTTAATATTTTTATCTAACAATTCAC
>AWOL01S0065685.1:38665-57560 GCA_000715115.1 Nicotiana otophora
TATATATATATATATATCAAATAATATTAATTAAATAAAGAATACAATTTACACAAGTAATTCATGCTTTGAGTCCTAAACTACCCGGACTTTAGCATTGATAGTAGCTACGCATGGATTCTTATCATCTCGTCTGTACATAGCCTCCACAATTAGTAACAATTATTACTTTAATTACCTATGGGGTAATTTCTCCCTCACAAGATTACAAGAGACTTACCTCAATTTGCTCCAAATTAATCCACTAGAAGGCCTTTTCCATGATTATCCAACTCTGTCTGGCTCGAATCTAGCCAAAATAATTTGATACGATCATTAAAATTATAGAAATACATTCTATAAGAAAATACTATATTTTCCAATAAAAGTCCAAAATTAATTTAAAAATCGTCAGTGGGTCCCACGTCTCGAAAATTCGGCGAAAGTTACGAAATATGAATGCCCACTCAACCACCAGTCTACCCATATCAAAATTTCTAAATTCCGATAATAATTCGGCCCTCAAATCCTCAAATATATCCAAAAGGGTTTTCAAACTTTTTCCAACTCAATTCACCAATTAATGATAAAAACAGTGATGGATTCGAGTAATTTAACCAATATTGAGTTAAGAACACTTACCCCGTTGTTTTCTCTAAAATCCTCCAAACAATCGTCTAAATCCGAGCTCCAAATCGTTAAAGATGAAAAATGGGACTTAAACTCTCTGCCTAGTGATTCCTTCTACGAGACCGCGTAGCACAAATTTTATTGCCCAGAAGATAACCCTACGCGATCGCGAAGCACTGGCTTCGCAAACCTACGTGATCGCGAAGCACTGGCTTCGCAAACCTATGCGATTGCAAACCTCTTCACGCGATCGCGAAGCATTAAGCGCGTGGCCCAGATCCTCCCCAGGTTTCCCTATGCTATCGCAAACAACGACACGCGATCGCGATGTATAAGTTGGCCTAGCCTACGCGATCGCGGATGTGCCCGCGCGATCGCATAGAACAAATTTTCAGCTGCACAAATTAAGCCTACGCGATCGCAACCCCATTTACGCGATCGCGTAGAATAAATTCACCTCTGCCCAAATTACCTTTAGCGATCGCAGACCAACTTATGCCATCGCGTATAAGGAAATCAGAAGAAAAATACCATCAGCTATCAGCAGTCTCCCGAAGGCCAAAAGTGATCCGTTAGCCGTCCGAAACTCACCCGAGCCCCTCGGGACCTCAACCAATTATTCCAACAAGTTCCAATACATCATACGAACTTAGTCAAACCTTCAAATCACACAAAACAATGCTAAAACTACGAATCATCCTCCAATTCAACCTTAGTGAAACTTAAGATTTCCAACTTCTATATTAGGTACCGAAACCTATCAAATCAAGTTCTATTGGCCTCAAAGTTTGCACACAAGTCATAAATGATATAACGAAGCTATGAAAATATTCGAAACTGGATTCTGACCCTGATATCAAAATGTCAACTCCCCAGTCAAACTTTCAAACTTAAATTCTTGTTTTAGCCATTTCAAGTTTAATTTAACTACGGACTTCCAAATAAAATTCTGAACACGCTCCTAAGTCCAAAATCACCATACAAAGTTATTGGAACCATCAAATCCCGATTCCGGTGACATTTTCTCAAAATGTTGACCGAAGTCAAACTTAGCACTTTAAGGCCAACTTAAGGAACCAAGTGTTCCGATTTTAACCCGAACACTTTCAAGTCCCGAACCAACCATCCCCGCAAGTCATAAATCATTAAAAGTACATAGGGAGTCTTATTTAGGGGAACAGGGTTCTAACAGTCAAAACGACCGATTCGGTCGTTACATTCTCTCCCACATAAATACGTTCGTCCTTGAACGTGCTAAGGACTGTTCCGGAGTTGTCCAAAAATCACTGTTTAACACTTCGAGCACCTACCCGTGCTACCACACCCAATTGAGCACATTAGCTCGAGCCAATCTGAAGATTCTCCTATTTATTTAGGTAAATAAGCCTTAGAGCCCAATTGTAACATCCAGAATTCTCCATCATGCATGTTTCCAACTTATGAACATCGTATCAATCACTACACGATGCACCAATACATGATTGCATACCTTTGTTGAATTTATACCATGCAACGCATCATTCACATGACATAATAACATCTTCCGATAATAATAGCCAAAATTCTACGAATCTGATATTCACAACACACCTCATGATACATATAAGTCCTGTTCCAACTCTTGAAATGCTTCCACGATGGAAGAAATGTGTAGAAATTCATAACCAACTGCCGAGTCAATAAATTATTTAGTTTCTTCTTCTAACAAGAACCATTGCCTCATTATGGACCAATTAATGGTATTTGCTCTTCATTATACTTCATATAATCCGATCGCACTGATCTCGGATCCAATAATCTCGTCTTACCCAGTATAAGCTGCTCAGGCAATAAGCCACCTCAGACACGATAAAAAAGCCTCATATGACGCCACAATTAGCTAATAAGCTATGGACTCGATTGCGATACATAAGGAAAATGAACTATCGAAAGGATTATTAAACCCACGTGACTAATTAGACAACTGAAAAGGTCTCATGAACCTTCCTCAGAAAATGGGACACAAACCACACAAAATAGAATATAGGGGACTGTACTCGACATCACACTGTTGCGGCATGCAACCCGATCCAAACAACATACCCGTGGCGGCGTGCCACCCGATCCGCACAAAAAGAATCTATAAGGAAATGCTTACCGAGCTAGAATTCTCATTACTGTAAAATATCCGAATATCGGACACAAGCACGCTAAGTGCATGATACCATCCCTGGGAGGACTGACAGCGTCGTACGCTACAAAACTCAAGCACAACTATGGTGTGATATATGATCTAAATCTCGAGATCCATCCTGCTCACACAACACCATCGCTATGCGAAACCTCAACACATAAGAAATTTATCAAGCCGTTTCACAACTCACATGGCACAATATAGTATTACATGAAATAACCGACGATGAAACGACATCCAACGTTCGAACACTCCTCTATAGGGAGCGCTTATGTTGAAATGAACACACCCGGTCTGATATAGAGCCCATATTCATATTTAAGTCCATCCACAGACCTCAAGCCAATTCTGATCGCATCGTACTAGGCTAATAACCTTTCAAGGATCCATAATAACCCTTTTTCCCATAACACACAAGAACAACCATCATAACCGGAACAAACTTCCACAGTCCACAACCAAATGAACAGAGCGCCCTCCAGGCATAAATTCTCGAATCAGCGATATTACCACAATCTTCATACTTGGTTTCAATCTTCACTCGATCAAGTGACTACATGCCACTCTTACACAATCTTTCTGTGGGACACGCTTCCACGACCTTCTGCACCAGGTAATAAGTCTGCACACCCATGCCACTAGTCACACTAATGTTGTAAAGAATATCAAGAATTCACAAATCAATACACAATGTCTCTTACACCTGACATCGACCTTAGGTGACGCCGAAAACAATATCATCTTACTTTAAACATCTAAATCTTTTTCCTGCTCGTCCGAGCTTGTGACATTCTTGTCAAAACCGAACTGCAACCTCGATCCTCAGCTTCCCAATTCCCATGTCGTTCCCTATACCTAGCATGCCAATACGCAAGAGTACAAGAATTCCATCATAACTCTTGAACCACTAATAGACTCAACAGTTCATCATATTGCAACCTTGTGCTTTACTCAATTCAGGAGAACAAGTTCAACACGCGACTGAATTCCCATATCCGCAGGAAATAAACTCCTCAAGTAGTGGTCTAAACCACCATAACTCTCCCGGGATCCATCTACACATAACATGCCATAATACTTGAATTCCTCCAAACAAAAATCAATTACGGCGGCCGTCAAGCCTCGCACGTACCGCCACAAATCACATGCATAACTGAATGCACTGAAGGAACTGATCATTGCCACCATCATGCCAATTCATCCATTGTTAGCTGACCCGTATTTTGTTTCTCAATTTATTCTCAACTTGCCTTAGAAATAATAATAGCTCCATTCATTACATCACGAACTCAAATCCGCACTCATCCCGAGCGACCTTATTTCACGAGACCACGCTGTTTCAAAACCCATGAATCATCTCATACCCCTTCTTGTGCGCACTTTTACATCTTCAACTGGTATACCCATTCTGATACTTCTTTTATGAATCCGAAGTTTTTTTTCTTCCATTTCTCTAAAGCTACACCAAAACCTGAAGATAACGCAGAGTACTCCAAGTCCCGTTTCATAATCTGCTGCAAAAGCTAGATACTCAACCATACTACGGACTCGAGATCCTTAGGCACCACACTTAAATGTTTTTTTGAACCCACTAAGACCGTTATTGAGAGTCACTTGCTCTGACTTGTTCCCAAACATTATCAACTCTAAGGCCCTGCTAGCACATGGACACTTTCTCAAGGAAACATCCGACTGTCTTACTTTCCCTGTGCATTACATCTACACGAAACATAAACTCTGAGTCTTCCCAAAGCTTGAACATGAATCGATAAGGCCAAATATGGCACACATTCCTCAAATCCTTTGCTCAAAGTACCACCGATGTTTTCTTACCTTAGTCGTAATGACCCGCCAATACACCGATAACCAGAAACCACACAAGTTGACACTACGCAATCCAATCATAGACGGTGGGGCTCTCCCACTTAGCTTGAAGCTACAATTACAAAATTCTGGAATCCACTGAGATTCTTTCTTCATCGTTGACATGATCCTGCACACGCAACTCGCCCAAAATTCTCAAAATCCTACTAATAACCTTTAATAAACACTCTGAACCACTAGCCACATTTACATATTAAATCTCTTATCGGGTAGCTAGTAGAGTTCTTCGCAGAAGCTTCATCAACACCACGCGACGGCTAACCTGCTCGCAAGAGATAACCCACCTGCGGAAATTACGTGTTGACATATTCCAACGTCACTGCAGTAGGTGCAATTACTACGAAATCAGTAGATCATCCTGAGTCCGAGCTCATTAACCAGCTGCACCAGTCCATTCACTTCTCATGGATGTCAACTAAAGGTGCGACAATACATTCCAATCCAAAGTCATGTTGTATCCTTCTTCATATCAAGCAACTCCCTCCTGTCACAGCCAATCTTCCTCAATATAGCCACCAATATTCCAAATTAAGCTCGTAGACCTAGTCACTGTCCACCATGAATCCTAAATCACTTCAAACTTTCCGCAAGCCATGTAGTTATCCTACTACGTAACCCGTATACTACCTTGACACTCTACCACTTTGGTCAAACCCTCTCCTTTAAGCAACTACTCTACTTCTGTTTCTCACACTTGGCCTCCTAAGAACTTAACCACCACAAGACATTACTTCTGTTTCTCACACTTGGCCTCCTAAGAACTTAACCACCACAAGACACCTTCCACATGTCATTCCTCATCTTTTGCTGCCCAGTTGTTACCTTAACTCAAAATCTGTTTCTATAGCACTTGAACCAATAGGTTGTTACCAACTTTAGACCTTTTTGAGGATCATCCTTCTCGAGCCATCAATACTAGGAATACCGCTTCAATCCTGAACCACTGCACACCGCGATCTCTAACAACTGCTTTCCCTACGCCAATTCCTAACACCCCTCCGTGAAGGCGAGTTGAAGAAAACCATAACACCGGTGAACCTTAACGCATTTAACAAGGAAATGACACCACAACATAATTGAGAACTCTACCACGCTCGAAACTATCAAGCTTAATTACTCTATCAACCCAAACCTGAACATTCATAGTCCGATTGCCTTTTCTCTGCTGGAAATAAAACATGGAACCTCTGAATCATGTATTGAGAAAAACCTTCTTTCAATTCGTTTACTGCCTTGACACATAGACAGGCATTTTACCATTACATAAACATTGTGCGATAACAACGCACGAATCGTTATAAAAATCAATGTATAATCTCAAAACCTTAGGTAGTACTGATACTTAACCTGAAATGACAGAGCGGCCTTCCGCAGGGAGACGACAATACCCCAATTAATTACACAGGGAGATGCATCTTGCACTACATCTGTAGTACCATTAAAAATTTCCTCGATCCCTAATTTATGACAAGCGCTTCACGTCGCATAAGATTGAATAGAAAGGAAATGAAGGCATAAGTCTCAAAGGAATCGAATCGCACGATGAGGAATGTAAAAGGGAAGTATTGCTAACAGTCCTGTAGCCTCTCGAAGATAAGTACAAACGTCTCTGTACCGATCCGCAAGACTCTACTAGACTTGCTCATGACTCGTGAGACCTAAGTGAACCTAGTGCTCTGATACCATGTTGTCACGACCCAAAATCCATAAAGGCCGTGATGGCGCCGGACACCGCTGTTAGATAAGTCAACAATAAATACTAAATAAATTCTCATTTTAATATTTTTTTGAAGTCATAGTCCCCACCCCCCAATTAAATAGTAGAAGATAAAGTTTATAAAATCCGTAATAATATCTTTAAAATTTCCAATACGGTACAACCCATGATCATCCCAAAACCCGGTGTCACAAGTGCATGAGTATTTACTAGGGAGTTAAAATAAAATACAGCATATGTCCGGAATACAAATTAGACAGGAAAAATATAATAACTCTAAAGGAGACTCTGTTGGCCGCGGATCGTAATACATAATGCAGCTCACATATGTCCCCACAATTATTAACCACACCTCTGCACCCACAAGGTCTCAAGATATATATGTACCTGCACAATAAAATGTGCAGCAAGTGCAACATAAGTACGTAAACAACGTGTACCCAGTAAGTATCAAGCCTAATCTCGAAGAGGTAGAGACGGGATGGTCGACCTTGACACTCACTAAGGGTCAAAATAATAAGTAACATAAAAGTATAAATATTTTATCAACATGATTCACAGAGTTAACAATAATTTTTATTGAACCAGCATAAATAATTCAATTCCTTCAATTTCAAATATCCTCAATATATTAATTAAATTCCTTCAATTCCCAATAAATTTCCAATTTATCCATTAGTCTCATTTACAGGAATAACAATAATTCCTTAACAAGTAGAGATAATAATTCATTAAATTCCAAAGATTTTCAATTTATCAATTAGCTTCACAAGCTGCAATAAACTATCAAAGTATCGTGTAATTATTATTATTAAGCACGATTTCTGCTGTGGTCGTACGGCCCGATTCAGAGTGTCATATACATTGTCGAGGGACGTGCGGCACAATCCATGATTGCATCTATCCTGCCGAGGCATTCGGCCCGCTCTACAAGAAAAGAGGACATTTTTTTATGTACTTCCGGAAGGAGAGTATATTTATTATAAGTTCAATTCGAGAGGAATGAACAATTTCTTTTAACAATTAAAAATGAAAAATGGTACGAAGTCCCATTTTCAGAACTTAAACTCTCTACCCAGTGATTCCTTCTACGCGATTGCGAACTTCCTCACGCGATCGCGTAGCACAAATTTTACTGCCCAGAAGATAACCCTACGCGATCGCATAAAGTCCCATGCGATCGCGAAGCACTGACTCCGCATAGTTAACCGATCGCGAACCTCTTCACGCGATCGCGAAGCGTTAAGCGCGTGGCCCAGCTCCTCCCCAGTTTCCCCTATGCGTTTGCAAACAACGACATGCGATCGCGATGCACAAGCTAGCCTAACCTACGCAATCGCGGACGTGCCCACACGATCGCATAGAACAAATTTCCAGCTGCCCAAATTAAGCCTACGCGATCGCAACCCCATTCACGCGATCGCGTATAAGGAAATCATAAGAAAGTTGTATTTTCACATTTTTAATGTCCAAATGCATAGTAAATGTCACGACCCAAACTCATTTATAGATCGTAATGGCGCCCAACATCTCAGCTAGGCAAGCCAACTTAAGGATTTAAACATATATTCATTTCCTTAAACTTTATCCGAGTAATCAAACTCTTTGAAATTTCAAGATTTAAGAAAGATGTGAGACAATAAGATAAATAAAAAACCCAAGTAAAAATAATTAAATCCACGAATTCTACTAGTGTGTGTGCCAAAACCTGGTGTCATAAGTGTATGAGCATCTACTAGATTATACAAAATTCTAAATATTGTCCGAAATAAAATAGACAGAATACAAATACAAGAAGAGGCACTAATTGCTGCAGCAAGCGTAGCATGAGTACATAAACAACGTGTACCTAGTAAGTATCAAGCCTAATCTCGAAGAAGTAGTGGCGAGAGGTCGACTTTGACACTCACTAAGGGTTAATAATATCATAATAAAATATAATTAATTAAACATAATTTTTAGGTGAACAACAATAATTTTATCGATAAGCAGAAACGATTAATTCCTTACATTTCAATAATTTTCAATTTATCAATTAACTTCACAAGCAGCAATTGAAATATCAAGGTGTCGTGTAATTATTATTATTAGGCACGATTTATGCTGAGGTCGTACGGCCCGATCCAGAGTGTCGTGCATACTGCTGAGGGACATGCGGCGCGATCCATAGATGCATCTATACTGCCGAGGCGTTCGTCCCGCTCCACAAGAAAGGAGAACATTTTCTTATGTACCTCCGAAATGAGGATATATATTATGAGATTAATGCAAGAGGGTGTACAATGTGTTTTAACAATTAATTAATTTATATAAAAGAAATCAAGTATATGAGATTTCAATCTTTTACTATTTTCCCTAACAATTCACAGTATAATTCAAATACTTTAATTAAATAAAGGATACAATTAACACACGTAATTCATGATTTGAGTCCTAAACTACCTGGACTTTAGCATAAATAGTAGTTACGCACGGACTCTCGTCACATCGTACGTACGTAGCCCCCACAATTAGCAACAATTATTAATTTAAATCACCTATGGGGTAATTTCCCTCTTACAAGGTTAGGCAAGAGACTTACCTCAACCTGCTCTAATTTAATCCACTAGTAGGCCTTTTCCTCAATTATCCAACTCTGAATGGCTCGAATCTAGCCAAAATAATTCGATACAGCCACCAAAAATTATACTCTCTCTGTTCCAATTTATGTAAACCTGTTTGACTGGGTACGAAGTTTAAGAAAACATAAAGACTTTTGAACTTTGTGGTCCTAAACAAGCCAAAAGGGGCCTAGAGTATTTGTGTGGTTATAAAAACTTCTCATTAAGGGTAAAATTATAAGTTTAATCTAAATTGTTTCCAAATTTAGGAAGGAGTCATTCTTTTTGGAACAGACCAAAAAGGAAATAGGTTCACATAAACTGGAACAGAGGGAGTAGGAATCAATTTCATAAGAAAATACTATATTTTTCAAAAACAAATCCGAAATTAACTCAAAACTCGTCAGTGGGGCCTACGTCTTGGAATCCGGCGAAAATTACGAAATATGAACGCCCATTCAACCACGAGCCTACCCATACCAAAATTACTAAAATTCGATAACAGTTCGGCCCTCAAATCCTCAAATTTATCCAAGAGGGTTTTCAAACTTAATTCACCAATTAAATGATAAAAACAGTGATGGATTCGGGTAATTTAACCAATATTGAGTTAAGAACACTTACCCCATTGTTTTCTATGAAAATCTCCCAAAAGTTGCCGAAACCTATCAAATCAAGTCCGATTGACTTCAAATTTTGCACACAAGTCAGAAATGACATAACAGAGCTATGAAAAGTTTTGGAATTGGGTTTCGACATCAAAAAGTCAACTCCCCGGTCAAACATCCAAACTTAAATTTCTATTTTAGCCATTTCAAGCCTAATTTAACTACGGACTTCTAAATAAAATTCTGAACTCGCTCCTAAGTCCAAAATCACCATACAGAGCTGTTGGAATCATCAAAGTTCGATTCCGGAGTCGTTGTTCTAAAAATGTTGACCGAAGTCAAACTTAGCATTTTAAGGCCAACTTAAGGAACCAAGTGTTCCGATTTCAACCCGAACATTTTCAAATCCCGAACCAACCTTCCTCGCAAGTCATAAATTAATTAAAGTACATATAGGAAGTTTTATTTAGGGGAACAGGGTTCTAAAAGTCAAAATGACCGTTTGGGTCATTACAGTAAAGTTCATATAAACATGTTGCTCAAGCATGTGGGGTTTTACTCTTATTTGAGAGGTGGGATGAATATTGTTTTTCAACCATTAAAGGTTAAATAATTAACTGAAATTTAATATAAATAAATGTTTATGAGTTGTTTAGTAACAAAGAAAAGAGATATTCTCGTGATATATAGAATATCTAATTTGTTGTTTGATTGGAATTTTCCCACTATAATCAATTTCAGGAAGTTGGGATTAGTTTTATCACAATTTTAGTTATTTTTATATTGTATTTAATCAGAAAGGACAATTTGGGGATAATTAATTTGAGGATAAATGTAACGACCCTGTTGGTCATTTTGAGTATTTCAGCCCCGTTCCCCCATCTACTGGTCTATTTGTTCCTTATAGTTGTATTATGACTTATCAGATTATTTGGTTCGAGTCCTGAGTGATTTGAGAATGAATTGAGACACTTAGTCTCATAATGGACAGTTTAAGTTGGAAAAATTGATTGGATGGTGATTTATGTGTAAAAGACCTCGGATTTGAATTCTGATATTTTCAGTAGCTCCGTATGGTGATTTTGGACTTAGGAGCATGTCCGGAAAATTATTTGGAAGTCCATAATAGAATTAGGCTTGAAATGACGAAAGTTGAATTTTTTGAAAGTTTGACCGAGGGGTTGACTTTTTGATATTGGGTCCAGAATCCGATTATGTAAATGGGAATAGGAACGTTATGTCATTTATGACGTGTGCAAAATTTGAGGTCAATCGGACTTGATTTGATAGGTTTCGACGTTGTTTGTAGAATTTAGAAATTTTAAAGTTCATTAGGTTTGAATTGGTGTATGAGTTGCGATTTGGACATTGCTTCATGTAATTTGAGGCCTCGAGTAGGTCCGTGTTATGTTATGGAACTTTTCAGTATATTTGGACGGGGTCCCGAGTGGCTCGGGTGAGTTTCGGACGAGGTTCAGATAGTTTTCCTTTCATGTTGCATTGCTGAAGCTTTCTGGTTCTGGTGTGACCGCAACTGCATAGTGTTGAGCGCAGATGCGACGCCGCAAAAGCGGCAGTGTTATTGCAGAAGCGTGAAGGGGAGCTGGACGTGAGGATCGCAGATGCGGGTGCTTGGACGCACCTGCGCAACCACATATGCGGTTTACGTGCACAAAAGCGAGCATCGCAGATGCGACCATGGCCATCGCAGAAGCGGCCTGTCTCGCAAATGCGTGCCTTTTCCGCAAAAGCGAGGATCGCAGATGCGACCTCTTGTCCGCAGATGCGGAAAATACTGGGCAGAAGCTTAAATTCGGGGTTTCGCTATTTTTAGCCATTTTCATATTTTGGAGCTCGGTTTGGGCGATTTTGGAGAGGAAGCTTTTCACACAATTTGGGGTAAGTGTTCTTGACTCCCTTGTGATTATATTCCATGAATTAATCTTCGTTTTCAGCGTTAGATTATTGATTTTTCAAGAGAAATCGGAGGAATTTTCTACAGTTTAATTAAATAAATTTCTAAGATTTGAACATCGATACGGAGTCGGATTTGAGTGAAATTAGTTTGGTTGAAATCGTAATTGGATGGGTTGACAGATTTTTTGAGTTTTTTCGGACTTCGATATGTGGTCCCCACAGGCAAATTTTGAGTATAATTTTGGATGGTTTTGGGAAAATCAGTATTTTGTTATAAAATAAATTCCTATAATTTGTGTGGACTAAGTCCAATTAATTTTGACTAGATTTGAGCAATTTAGAAGTTGATACGCACAGAATGGAATTTCTGGAGCATTGTTTAGCTTGCCCGATATTGGATTTGTCTTGTTCGAGGTAAGTAACTCTTCTAATCTTGGAGCCCGACATTGAGGTGACGCACATGCGAGGTGACGGGCGTGTGGGCGTGCACCGTGTAAGCTGTGGCTCCGTTATTTCTGTGGTACTGTGTAGTTACCTGAACTTATCTGTAATCATGAAATCTCTACGTACTAGAGTTATTGAGCTGTGATTTATGTTAGAAGCCATGTCTAGGCTACATGCTTATCCTGTTGGGACACACTGAGGTCATTTCTATTGTTGAGTGATCTGCTTTTATTGCATTACATACTCAGTCATACGCATTCACATGTATATCATATCTCAGTCTCTGTTATTGTTTATTGATGCATCATATCTTTATTTTCGGGCTAGTATCATGACGTTGTGAGCCCGTGAGAGAGAGACTAGAGAGATTGATGACTGAGTGAGGCTGAGTGCCTGATTATGAGTGACATTTATGGAATCGGGCTACACGCCCCAATGGTTATACTAATTTATGATAGCGCTTGGGCTGAAGGAACCCCTCCGGAGTCTGCACACACCCTCAGTGAGCGTGGTTGATATTATTGAGGGATGGATCTTCCCTGGACATGGATCTTGTCCAAAGCATAATATAGCTGGAGATGGATCTTCTCCACGGTCTGTATTGGCTCTACTTGGTACTGAGTGACTGATGATCAGTTGATGTGTATATTCCGGGATGGACCTTCTCTGGGCCAGATTGGCTCTATACAGAACCGAGTGATTGAGCATGATGAGTGGAATGTGTGAGACAATGAGATTGAGTACTCTGAGAGTGCGAGTACATGAGTCCATCTCTGAGATACATTGCATTGACATGCAGACATGACATACATGCATAGAGATGTATTTTCCTTATGTTGTACGGTATCACGTCATTCATGACTTCTCACACATATTGGCCTACGAGCATAGTGATGCATTTTCACTGGCTATCTGGAAAGAAAATGAAACATCTTATTTATTGTTGAAAGAAATTTTGGGGTAATTACTATTTTCAAACTTACTTATATATTTTGGCAACTTCGGTAAATGACTTGGGATTGTTTTTTCACTGATACACTTGAAAGGCAGAACTATTTTCAGTACATGGGGTAGGTTGTACTCATACTACACTTCTACACCTTGCGTGCAGATGTTGGTTGTGGATGTTGATGTGTTCGTTGGGTGCTAGCCTGTGTTCCGGTTGTAGCTGCCTCTTGTTCATGATAGCCTTAGATTCATAAAACTATGTTTATGTAATTTTCAAACAGATGATGTATTTACTTCATACCAGCTTTGTAAACTCTATTCTTAGAAGCTCATGATTTGTACTACTAGTTCTTGGAGAAATGTATTGGTTTCATATATTTTCTTTTAATTAATTGCCTTATTAAATTCATTTTAGTTGGATAGTTGATAATTGGCTACCTAGCGGGTTGGGTTAGGTGCCATCACGACTAGTTGGATTTTTGGTCGTGGCAATGTGGTATCAGAGCTCTAGGTTCATAGGTTCAACAAGTCATGAGTAATGTCTAGTAAAGTCTTGCGGATCGGTATGATGACATCCATACTTATCTTCGAGAGGCTACAGGGCATTTAGGGTAATTTTCCATCTTTCTTTCCTTATCGTGCGAAATTTATTTAGCTTGAAACATCACTCTTTGAATTCCTTCCACGCATTTCTATGCACACATGAGCGCTCAATATCAGCTGTGCATCGCCGGTTTGTAATTCCATGATTGAGGTTCGAGGTGAGTATTTTGTGTTTTGGTGATGGACCAGACATGAGGACTTGAGGCCATGGTTAGACCGCAACTTAAGCTCGGTAGCTTTAGTTGTAACTTGTACAATTAGACTCATATGTTCGGTAGTGTCCCTATGAATAGAATTTGTGGCTCGATGAACAGTGGAATGGTTTCGTGATGAGTATGATGTGACTGTATGATGTGGTAAGACTATTTGAATGTGACGAGAAGTGTTTCCTTGAAATGTAAAAAGGGTCATTGGGTGCTTGATTTTCATTTTGATGTTAAGTACAGTCTCGAGCATGAATGTTTTGAAGGACCTTTCACGTTAAATTTTGGGACAAATTAAATTCTCATGTCTGATTAATGAGTTTGGACTCAGATAGACTAAGTGATTGCATAGTAATTGTGACTGCGAAAGGGTATAACAAGATACCAATTTGAGGCTAATCGGGTGGGTTATCCCCTGCGCAGTAATCTACGTAGGTATGTTCCTTATAATGTTAAGTGGAGAGTTTCTTTTCAACTAGCGGAGTGTATGTGTTGAGAGTTGAACTTCAATCCGATTGAGAAAATTGACTTGATTGTCAAGAGAATAAATACGAATTTAGTGGATGATTGAGGTATTTTATGGTTGGTGTTGTATGAGCTTAAGAATAATTTTTGTTGAACTGACTGTAGTATTAAGACCGTAATAGAGTATGGGTATTGTGAGTTATGGAATGTTTTATTCTATGATTTTGAGCCAAGTGGGGGAGCCTGCTATTGACAATTCAATTCATGGTTATATGTTAAAATCTAGTTTTGGTTTGAGGCATGCTTGTGGATTAGTTATCACTTGCTGAGGTTGAGATCGAGGATGACTCGAGTACTGAAATTCCTAAATACAGGTTATATTGCGCTTTATGAGTATATAAAAATCATGGGATGAGTGAGTTGTTATTTGAAAAGATGTAGTGCGTACAGATTATGAATATTCCATATGTAGTTTAAAACTCAATAGCTCGCAAGCGATAATGGTACACGTATACAAGTGATCCAAGGTTACGTAGTGATGCCACACGAATCCTAACATGTTATCTACTGCAAAGAGATTAAAGACACCTCGAGATATGAAGGTGATTGAGTACCCACGAGTAGAATCCATTGAATAATGGGAAAACAAGGAGGTAATATTAATTGAATGAGGCATGATGACGTGAAGGTGTGATGTTAACTATAGTCACAAAACTTTATGTTATGATGAGGACATAAAGATAGATTGCACGTTCTTACATCTAGCATTATGAAAATAGTGTATGTTATGGAAAGTTATATGAAAGTTATACGGGTATAGCCTGAGGCAGTTGTATTTACTAGAAATGTAATTNTAGTTTCTGTCTGAGGCATACTTGTGGATTAGTTATGACTTGCAGAGGTTGAGATCGAGGATGACTCGAGTACTGAAATTCCTAAATACAGGTTATATTGCGCTTTATGAGTATATAAAAATCATGGGATGAGTGAGTTGTTATTTGTGAATGATGTAGTGTGCACAGAGTATGAATTTGGTCAGTGGTGTTAAGGCAGGATTACTTCTTTGAGTGTTGTCGTGCTAATGGGGCACGTGTCTTTCAGCCTATTTGGGCGGTGCAATTTAGATTTGAGCAAAGTGGGTGACTCTCGAGAAGGTGCTAATGGATTCAAAAAAAGGGTATAAGTGGCAATTGAAAACATTTCGAATTCGTATATCTCTAGAATCAGTTAATTACATTGGATGGGTTGCTTAAGAAGAATACGATGGCTTATGGGTCTTAGGGCGGTGTGGTTTTATGTTAAGGTGTCTTATAGTGAGATTTGGGTAAGGATCGAAGTGTTCTGGTAGGGAGAAGTGTCAACTTGAGGGTAATTAAGAAGAAACTCGGAGAAAATAGGACAACTGGGTAGTAGGCTAGACCAGTATGGTAATGGAATACTTGGTTCTTTTGGATGATTAGGATATGGTGAGGCTCTACAAATGATTTGGGGGAATATTCTTGGGTTTGGTGACCTGCGTGGCTTGGTCGAGTCAGAGAAATTTAGTTCTGATAGCTTGATTAGGTGCAAATGCATTACAAGGCACTCTCTAGGATTTCTACCACGGTATGCGATGGATATTTCCTACCGGCCTGAGGATCATATTGAGTATTGTGATTTTTTACCGGATGGGATCAAATGGAAGGCTTCTGGATGATCGGATATGTATTATACTTGTGATTCAGAATGATTATGAGGTTCTCGTATTTTTTATATGATGGCATGATAGATGCGGTGTGTTGTGTGGGATTAAGGTTTGTGTGTGCAAGGTCACTGTTTAGTTTTGAAAGGGAGGTTATAAAATCTTAGAGGTCATGGACGGTTTTCAATGTTTAGATGAATGCTATAACTATTTGGTATTATGTGAGTAGAGTGTACATTTTAGAAGGCGCACTATGTTTTGAATTATGGATATGCCATAGGTATTGAGGCACTCTCCTGGTTGATCGACTGCTGATTTTAAGATGTTGCTATGTGGCACGAAATGATAGGAGAAGTATTCCTCGTGGGATGATCGTGTATGAGAGAAGTGTTAGACATTCGGGCGGTGGAGATGGGATCAGAAATGGTGATTCGTGTGTTCTAGGGATTTGGAGACTGGGAGTTTTTAGAAGCAGATTGTTTCATGGTTGCGGACTATGAAGTCATGACCAAAGCTAGCCAGATGATAGTAAGTATTATAATTCAGTCATTGTGTATTTTTGCAGGGTTATTTATCTATTTGTGGGTGATCAGAGTTGATTTGGGGGTCCATTAGTAGGCCCAATTACGATGTATATTCTACACTGAGTCGGATTGGTTGGCTCCATACTGCTATTGTTGAGAGTTGTACCATTCGGTTGATGTTGAACTTATTCGTGGTCTGAAATGATATGTGAGTTACTCCTTTTTACTACGAGGAATTGTGATTCATTGGTTATATGCACACATGGTGCGGTTCTATTGGGGGCCTCATGGCGGAATTCGAGCGAGACAAGTATTTGGGTATTGCATGAGCAATTGCGTATTGGTTATGTTCTTTGAGATTTTGTGTGGCATTGTGTCATTTGCCTCTCCGTGGTTATTGATTTTGAGCAGGGTGGCTCGGGTATATAGTATGGATCAGTGTTTGGATGGGGTCACGCATTGCAGCGGAGTTATGTTAAGGTATGAACCTTGTGCTAGAATCGCGTGATGGTTCTACGATGTGTGATGGATTTTAAGCATTTCGTTGTGATGGTACTTGTTAATCTTGCGGGGCAGTTCTCTCACTTGAGTCATTTTCCATGACTGAGTACATTTGAATTGTTGCGTATTGGCGCACGGATGACACGATTTGTGGCTCCGAGTTATATTGGTGTGTCATGTTTGTGGGGTAGTTGTGTTTAATAATATAAGGTCATTGGACCTAGAATGGATAATATCATGTTTGATTATGGTATATTCGGGAGGATAATATTGAAAGTTGGCTTAGAAAGTGATTATGGTTCTGGTTGGGGCATGAGAGCTTCATAATTTGTTTATCTGATAAGGGGTCATGAGATTTCCGCGTGTTTCATTCATTATCAGCAGTGTACGAAGGTTTTGGAATGAGGTTTTGTTTGATATAGGGTTCAAAACCAGTGCCGTGTGGGTTTTGGAGTAGTTACTGTGATCGGGAATGGTGCTACGAGCATGCGAGTTGTGTAATATGTTAGGAGATTATATTCGTGGTTATGGTTATGGCTCGATGCAGCTTGTCCAGACTTATACAGTGTGTAACTGTGAGATTCAGGTCTTGTAAAAAATTCTGAATGTTGGGAATTGAATTTCAAGGTTTATGGGCTAAGGTTAAATTAATGATTTTCAGTTGTATTGTGTGTCAGGCCTATATAGAATAGGGTGACGTGGGATCACCCCCGGGTACGTGCGTGGTAATATGGAATAATGATTTGATGGCTTGGTAATAACACGTGGCACGTTCGAGGACAAACGTATGTTTAAGTGAGGGAGAATATAACGACCTGGCCGGTCGTTTTGAGTATTTACGTCCTGTTCCACCATCTACTCCTCTATTTGTTCCTTATAGCTATATTATGACTTATCGGATTAGTTAGTTCGGGTCTGGAGAGATTTCGGAATGAATTGAGACATTTAGTCTCATAATGGACAGCTTAAGTTGGAAAAGTCGACCGGATGGTGATTTATGTGTAAACGACCTCATATTTGAATTATGATGTTTCCTATAGCTCAGTATAGTAATTTTGGACTTAGGAGCGTATCCGGAAAATTATTGGAAGTCCGTAGTAGAATTAGGCTTGAAATGACGAAAGTTGAATATTTTGGAAGTGTAACCGGGGGGTTGACTTTTTTATATTGGGGTCGGAATCCGATTCTGGAAATGGAAATAGGTATGTTATGTCATTTATGACTTGTGTGCAAAATTTGAGGTCAATCGGACCTGATTTGATAGGTTTCGACGTTGTTTGTAGAATTTGGAAATTTCAAATTTCATTAGGCTTGAATTGTATTATGATTTGCGATTTTGACGTTGTTTGACGTAGTTTGAGGCCTCGAGTAGGTCCGTGTTATGTTATGGGACTTTTCGGCATATTTGTACGGGGACCCAAGTGGCTCGGGTGAGTTTCGAACGAGGTTCAGATCATTTCATTTCATGTTGCATTACTGAAGATTTCTGGTTCTGGTGTGACCGCACCTACGGAGTGTTGAGCACAGGTGCGGTGCCGCAAAAGAGGCAGTGTTATCGGAGAAGCGTGAAGGGGAGCTGGGTGTGAGGATCGCAGATGCGGGTGCTTGGACCCACCTGCGCAACCATATATGCGGTTCACGTGCACAAAAGCGAGCATCGCAGATGCGACCATGGCCATCGTAGAAGCGGCCTGTCTCGCAAATGCGTGCCTTTTCCGCAAAAGAGAGGGTCACAGATGCGACCTCTTGTCCGCAGATGTGGAAAACGCTGGGCAGAAGCTTAAATTCGGGGTTTCGCTATTTTTAGCCATTTGCGGATTTTGGAGATCGGTTTGGGCGATTTTGGAGAGGACGTTTTCCACACAATTTGGGGTATGTGTTCTTGACTCCCTTGTAATTATATTCCATGAATTAATATTAATTTTCGGCATTAGATTATTGATTTTTCAAGAAATATTGGAGGAATTTTCTACAATTTCATAAAATGAATTTTCAAGATTTGCACATTAATTCGGAGT
>AWOL01S0065720.1:0-20233 GCA_000715115.1 Nicotiana otophora
GTTGATATTTTCTGAAACTTCTTATTGTTTAAATTCTTAGTCATTTCAAAATATTATTATATCTTCTGCGTTACTTTTCTTTAAATCCAACAGTGCCCTGACCTGACCTCGTCACTACTCTACCGAGGTTAGGCTTGATACTTACTGGGTACCGTTGTGGTGTACTCATACTACACTTCTGCACATCGTTTTGTACAGATCTAGGTTCTTCCCACCAGACCAAATGCCAGTGAGTTGGGCCGTACATGGAGACTTCAAGATGTATCTGCCAGCGTCCGCAGACCTCGGAGTCCCCCTCTATCCTTACTATGTTATTTTTCCTTATTTTCTTTAGACTCTGATGTATAGAGACACTTAGTATTCGCTAATAGAAGCTTGTGACTTGTTTCACCGGGTTTTGGGTGTTGTAAATTATGGAATTGCAGTTTTATATTGAATATCATGTGTTGAGATTGGACTTCAATTTATTTCGCAAATTGTTAGGCTTACCTAGTATTAGAGACTAGGTGCCATCAGGTCATCCTACGAAGGGAAATTGGGATCGTGACATATCCTCACCTGGAGAAATTGGCGCTTGCTTTGCTAAGCGCCTCCAGGAAGTTAAGGCCATATTTTTAATGTCATCCCATATGTGTCGTGACTACTTACCCATTGAGGAACATAATGCACAAACTTGAGCTCTCGGGACGGTTGGCCAAATGGGTTGTGGAAATAAGTGGGTAGGAATATGAATATCGACCCCGAACCCCTTTCAAGTCTCAAATTTTGGCAAACTTCGTGGCCGATTTCGCGTAGGCCTTAATACCCGAGGTCGAAAAGGAATTATTGTTAACCTCGAGGACCTCCTCATGGATCTAGACCTTCTTTATAGATGGAGATTCAAACGCAAAGGGGTCCGAACTTAGCATCGTGTTGAAGCCGCCCACGGGTAACGTAGTTAGGCAATCTATTAAAATTATGAAATTTACTAACAATGAGGCTAAGTATGAGGCCATGATTGTAGGTCTCAAACTGGCTAAAATCCTAGGGGCGAGGTGATCGAAGCTAAATATGATTCCCTCCTTGTGGTGAATCAAGTCAATGGGACGTTCGAAGTGAAAGAGGAACGGATGCGAAGATACTTGGATAAACTACAGGTAACACTACATTGATTCAAGGAGTGGACCCTACAACATATACCCCAGGATCAAAACAGCGAAGCCAATGCTCTAGCTAACTTGGGGTCGTCGGTTGATGACAATGAGTTCAGCTCGGGAACGGTCGAACAACTCATGAAATTGGTAGTGGAAAAAGGCCACACCGAGATAAACTCAACAAGCTTAACCTAGGATTGGAGAAACAAGTATATATATTACGTGAAGCCCGGGAAGCTACCCTCGGATCCTAACCAATCGAGAGCTCTGTGCACGAAGGTGGCCAGGTTCAGCCTGTCCGAAGATAACACCATATTCAGAAGAACATTCGATGGCCCACTCGCCATATGTCTAGGACCAGGAGATACCGAATATGTCTTGAGGGAAGTTCACGAAGGCACCTGCGGCAACCATTAGAGTGCCTAATCATTGGTTCGTAAGATAATCAAAGCCGGCTATTACTGAATTAACATGGAGAAAGATGCGAAAGAGTTCGTACAGAAATGCGACGGGTGTCAGAGGCACGCACTGAGGATCCATAAGCCAGGGGAGCTACTGCATTTGGTCTTGTCACCTTGGCTATTCATGAAATCGGGAATAGACATCGTCGGTCCCGTGCCATGGGCGCCCGGTAAGGCTCAATTTATATTATTTATGACTGACTATCTTTCTAAATGGGTTGAAGCTCAGGCATTTGAGAGAGTTAGAGGAAAGAAGTTATTGATTCTATTTGGGACCATATAATATGTCGGTTCGGAATGTCGGTCGAGATCGTATATGACAGCGGGAAGCAGTTCATCGATAATAAGGTAAGCAATTTTTTCAAGGACCATAAGATCAAAAGGACCCTGTCAACACCTTATCACCCTAGTAGGAATGGGTAGGCGGAGTCCACAAACAAGACCATACTCTAAAACCTTAAGAAGAGATTGACCGATGCCAAATAAAAATGGAAGGAACATTTGCCCGAAGTCCTGTGGGCATACCGTACGACCTCAAAGTCTAGTACTGGGCCACCCTATTTTCGTTGGTCTACGGTGCCGAACCACTAATACCGATTGAGGTAGGAGAGCCGAGTTTCAGGTTTCGATATGCGACCGAAGAGTCAAACGGTGAATCCATGAGCACAAGCCTGGAACTATTAGATGAGAGGCGCGAGGCCGCCCTCGTCCGGTTGACCGCACAAAAACAAATGATCGAAAGGTATTACAACCTGAGAGACAACCTCCAACACTTTAATATCAGGGACTTGGTGTTAAGAAATGTGATACTAAACATCCGGAACCCGAACGAAGGAAAGTTGGGACCGAATTGGGAAGGTCCATATCGAATTATCGAGATTACCGGTAAAGGTTTGTATAAACATGAAGCAGGGAATAGTGAGCAGCTACAGAACAACTGGAACATAACCCACTTAAAACGATACTACTACTAAGGTACGACCCCATTCGTCCTTTGTTTTCATCTATTGCGAATTGGACAAACACTTGCAGGCAACATCCAAAGGATGATGTAGTTGTTATGCCTGAAATCACGCGTTGCACTCTTTTTCCCTTGAACCGATTTTGTCCTAAATGGGTTTTCTGGCAAGGTTTTTAATGAAGCAACATTGGATCGTGCTAACTTAGAACCAAAGGTCGGTTGTGAACCGGAGTCGATGGTCACATCAATAATATCTGAGCCCTCTCGACGATCGACCTCGAATATTGGTGGCCATCACCCTCGGGTAATGATTTTTAGCATGGAAGGAAACTTTGTGCTTGAGCAGTCTAGGCTCGATGAATACGATTTATTGTAAGGGCCAAACGGTCAAATGAATCGTGTCCCCGTAGACCACCTAAGCCATGACACGAAGCTTACATACACTTGCAATCCTGTATATTACGCACGTGAATGAAAGAAAGTTTCTACCTTGCAGATACATATTTTGTCTCTTAAGACTATTACATTTTGTTCCTTAAGGATATCCAGCCCAAGGGCTGCCTCTATCCGGATCTAATAGATCACCCCCACTCGGCGACTGTCTTCCAATACAAACATAGACGACTCAAGTTATCGAAGGCTGAAGGCACAAAAGCCTATTAGGCAGTGCCTAATCTTAAAAGGCTACGACCACCCCCACTCAGGGACTGTCGTTCGAGGCAAGCTTGGACGACTCGGGCTATCGAATCCCGGAGGTACAAAGCCTATTAGGCAGTGCCTGAACTTAAAAGGCTACGGCCACCCTAGAAATAGCTCGAAGACGTCCGAAGCCCGTAATCAAAACATAAGGCCTTCATAAGTCAGAACCGGTTCAAAGGTTACCCTCGGTAACATTATAGTCTAAAGTCATCTAAAAAGCACTTTGGGGGAACCTTCCAGTCATACCGAGCCCCCACAAGTTCCAAACAAAATTCATATCTTGAACAAGTCTTGTTCGAACATCCGAAAAAAAATTTATTACTATGTTTTATTCCGTACTAAAGCATTTAAAATCTTTACAATTATAAAGAGGATGCCAAAATTAACGGACTCAAAAATTTCCAAAAGGGAAAAAAGCCTTATATACATTCCAAAAAAGTCTTTACAAAGGCCAACGAAAACGGCCTTAACAAAATAAATGTACAAACTGCAAAAACAAAGATTCCTAAGGCACCTACGCCTGATCTTCACCAGAACCCGCCTCGTCACCAGAGCCGTCAGGGTCTTCTCGTTGGAGCCCTTAGAGCCTTCCTCACCCTCGGGTTCACCCAACTTTTTGTCCTTGGCCTTGACCTCGAGCTTTTTCGTCTCTTCAATCTCGGCCGATAGGTCAAAACCTCGGGCATGGATCTCCTCGAGTGTCTCCCTTCGAGACAACCGCTTCACATACTCAACAGTAACTTTCAGGCGGGTTGCGTCTACCTCAACATCAACCCTATACTAGGCCACCATTTCTTCATGAGTCTTCAACATCAGCCCTGGTTATTTCCGACACGGACTTCGCACTTTCGAGCTCTTTGCCGAGGGCATCTCGTTCAGCAATGGCCGAGCCTAGTTGAGACTGGAGGTCTTCGATTTGTCTAGCCTGTGCTTCGGCTTTCTCTTTCACCACTTGGAGTTGGACTTCTACCTATGCCAGCTATTCCCAGGCAGTCTCCATGTCTTAAGCCAGCCGATCCATTTTTTCCTTCCAGACATCGGTCATGGCCTTGACCTCGTTCATTTCAGCCCGAAGTTGATCGATCCGATAAATATTTTGCTGGACCTGCGAGGTTTGGTCGTTAGTCGCCATGGCTAACTCGTCATCGCTAATTTCAAAAATCTTTACCTGTTCCACCAGGTTGGCATGCTTCTTCTAAGCCGCATCTAACTCGTCCCGGAGACTCTTGACAACTTCTTCGTCTTGCTCTCTCAGAAGTTTATACGTGTCCCTCTTCTCGGCGAGCTCCCTAACCTCAACCTCAAGATGGTTAGCCTTAGCCCGGTACTTGAGAAAACTTTCATGATGAAGTATCGAGGCCTGTAAAAATATAAAAGAGAGAAGACATGAGAGACATAAAAAACTAAGTGAGGAGACAAAAGAGCGTAATGACACCTTACCTGGTTCAGCGCCTGTTGTGCTTCATTGAACAAACACGGCACATCCACCTCGTTCATTTTCGTCTGATCTTCTTCGGTTAACAGGCACCGAAGGTAGTGAGCCACTCCAACGGGGACGGAAAGAACCCAGGCATCCTCTTGGACGGTGATGATTATTGACCGCTTTCGGCCAGGATCTGTACTCTGGGCAGTAAACTGGTTGATCACCTTTGGGCTCGAATTCAGCCCACCAGTTTTTAAAGGCGGCTGCTTCCTTGGCATCGTCAGGTTGCCCAACCCGATGAAGTCTTCCAAAGCGGTCGAATCTACACCCTCGAAAAAAGAACGAAGGGGATCATCCACACCATGAGCCCCTTAGTTAGATCTCTCCTTCACCGTTTGAGCCTCTTCGAGCATGGACTCGGTATAAGAATGTGACCTTAAAATATCTATTACACTGAATGCTATCTTCGGGGCATGGCCGACATCCCATGAAGTCTCGGCCCTGGTCTCCTTATCGACCTACCTAATTTGAGGGAGATCGGCCTCATGAATCTCTTGTTCAACAACCCACCCACTCTTCGGGGGAGATCGGTTTATGGGCCACAAGAATATAATCCTCTTCAGGCTCATCCCTGAGATGAAAAAGTGAGTTCGGGTCGGGTGCTCGAGAGCCAGAACTCTCCTTTGGCTTGCGTGCCAACCTTCTGCTTGCCTTTTTCTTCTCTGACCTCTGGGAATCCAGAGCCTTTCTTTTCTTCTTCTCTCTTGCTATGGCCCTGAGCTACCCTGAAGCAGAAGGTTCAACGAACAAGTCCTCGTCTCTTACACGAGGCCTGAGCTCAATGGTCTTAGGCAAACCTGCAAAAAGAAAAGAAAGGAAATGAGAATGAAATGCTAAAAAGGGAGCCTAATGTTACTTATCCGGGAAAGAGATCTTACCGTGAAAATGGGCCTCCCAATAACCCTTTGAGAGCTCGTGCCATGAGCGCTCCGAATAAGGCATTTGCGAACAAATACCCTTGATCCACTCCTTGAGCCGAGGAATGGCATTTGGGACTCAAGCAACAGTTGCACCACCGCAAATATTGGTTAGGAAAAAGGAGATGAACGTAAAATCGACATTTAAAGGAAAGTTGTGATTACGTGATACATTTCGCTTCTCAGGGATTGACCTAAATTCGGTAGGGATCAAGTCTGAGGTCTCACCCGGACGAAGCGCCCCTGCCAGTCCTGGTCCCGGTCCTAATCGATGCTTGAGAATAAGGCTTTGCTTGCCTGGCGTACGAGCTTTATCAGTCCCCTTAGAAGATTCAGGAACTGTACAGGCGGAGTAGATGATCAATGGTGAATCGACAAGAGTCGATTTTGTTCACAAAGTATCAAATGGGGATTATGATCCTTCACAGCATCAAGTGGATCTGACCAAGGCATACTTCATACCTCCTACTGGAGTCCATAATAACCGGGTCCATCGGGCCCAGTGTGAAGGGATAAGTGTAAGCACTCAGATACCCCTCCACATGAGTAGAGATGGAATCCTCGGGCCCGGGGATTACTATGTCCTTATCCGCCCAGCCGCAGTCCTTTCGAACCGTAGGAAGGATGTCTTCGATGATGGATCATATGTATCTAGATACCGCCTCACACCAGCCCTGCACCGATGAGGGCTTTTCGACCTTAAAGTCATCCGCGACCGAACACCCACTGGGGATGAACATTTTGAAGGGAGACTCGGCAGCCGGTTCATCGGTAGCCGAGCCTGGAGCGGATCTCTCGAGGATGACCACATCGGGGGTGGTCTCTTCGACTTCGGTGGTCGGCTGCGAAGAAGAAGAAGAAGCAACTTTTTGGGGAACAATTATGGAAGTTTTCGCCATTGTTATCTAGAAAAAGTTTGAAAAATATGAAGAAAGTTTGGGAGATGAAAGGTAAAAGCTTTGCTAAGAAAATCAAGTGCGCTGGTTTGGTTAGAAAATAAGTAAAATCTTGCAATTTACTGAGAAATCTTGAAGAACGGAGGTAAAAATGTTGGGGTATGAAGAAGGGCAGTGATATCCTGAAGATTCGAAGGTAGAAGCTTGGTCAAAAGGTAAAACATTAACGAAGGGGGGGAGTATTTATATAGGCTCTACGCCGTTTCGCGTCCAGGGATGGCCTGTTGATGGTTGACACGCGTTTGAAGTTATTATGACGTCGTTTCTATCACGTCGTATTGAAGAAGGAATCGAAGTGCACATGTCGTTTCCATAAACTTACTCTCCGAGAAACGAGGGGACTATCTGTATACGGATGAACCCGAGCCCATGGGATGCCTCAATTTTCGATGACGTAAACGGAGCGAAAGACGTGACGGTAAGGAACCGAAGTTGAAGGGAAAGAGCCCCTCGAGTCGGGGTCCGGGCAAAACGCCTGCCCTCGGGAATATCGGGGCCATGACCCCAGGTTCAGTTCGAATCCCAAATGCCTTGGAAAGCATTACCATATAATCGAGCATGACCAACAAAGGTCGTAATATCCATGACCAGCCGGATGTCACGGCGTGAATCTCGGCACGTATCGCCAGAAAATCGGTGATTAGTCAAATAAAAGATTTTTATCTTTTATAGAATTGTACTTAGGGTAAAACTCTCATTCTATATAAAGGGGGTCTGACTGTTCATTAGATATTGTAAACACATATCAATGCAATATACTCTTATTTTCTCTGTTATTCAAAGTACTTACTTTTGTTCATCAATCCATGAGTAACATGAGCCCGGACATTTCATTAAGTTGTCACTAAGTCTGGGATCAATCCTCTTGATTGGTTTGACAATTTATTACGTCATTTATCTATTTAATCTAACGTAATTTATCATTTGTATTGAATTAACTCGCATATCCCTAAAATCACTTACAAATTTAATTGTTATCTATTTGTTTTTAGAGTAAACAAAATTATTAAATTGATGACCCCTCCATGTGCATACACATTAATAAGAAGTTCAAGACAGATAACTGTGCACCCTTAATTCTCCGTAAGTTCGTCAAGTTGATTATTTCAATCATCATTTTAAAAAAAAATTTGCATTTTGTTGGATTATTCGTCAGTTTCTAGCTTCTTCTGTTTATATTGATTTTGAGTTCGATATAGTCATGGTGACGGCCATGATGCTGACATATTAACAACTAATAGACTACAAAAAATATACTCAATTTATAGTATTGGAAAGTTTTCTAACTGTTATGTACTATAATCCTCAAAAAGTATTGGATAATCTTGGGAATCTCCAAACCAGAAACAACTTGCGAAAAGCTGAGAATGGCTGCTTAATCTTGAATTATTTGAATTGAATGTAGATAACTTGTGCGGAGCAATGGTCATAAGTGTATGACAGAGAGATTAAAGAAATTAAGTCACAACTTAATTGATATTGTTGTAAATCATTTGGTCAATCATTTCCATAACAACTCTCAACATGTGATTCGGGTTTCCATACATACGGTCATAGTAATATGTCGATAAAAACTTATCCCAACCGAAAAATTAGAGTCCTATTATCTATAATATGTATATTATATGTATCTAATACTTATATATTTCAAAAATATAATATTTTTTTGGTTATTATTTTTAAAAACGATTAAAAATTATATATTTTTTTAAAATCATCATCTATATTTATTGCACAAACTTCTTAGAAGCAGGCAGCAATATAAAACACTTTAAAGTCAACAATATTGCATAGTCACAATTGTAACTTGTAGACTGAAGGTTTTTATGGTACATCCCGTGATTGGTGCAGCAGTAGGTGCATTTTCATCTACAATGGTACAACTTTTGATGAGATAATTACTTTTGTATTTCCCTCTAATGACAAACAAAAATGAAATCATTATTGAGTAATAATGCACGTCGCAACTTGTCCGCCGGTCATTAAATATTTCGTTTACTGTTGACTTAACTAAACATGCGGCCTTTTATATTGTACAGGAATTTTTGCTAACTTATTCAGCATCTATACCCGTGACAGAAGCTTGGTATTAAGAAATATCTTTCAATTTTAAACGAGAAGAAGGGTGGTAGGTCGTCCGTAAATTTAAGATGTGTAAATGATTTTATCGGAAGTTTAAGTAGGCGTTTGACATAAAAATTGTAGTTTTTGAAAAAATTAATATGTGATGTTATAAGTTGAAAAATGATATTTGGAATTTGAATTATGTTTGAATATATTTCACTTGAAAAAATATTGCAGTTTTGCGAGTGGGAAAAACAATTCTGAAAATTCTTAAAAAGTGATCAAAATCACTTTTTGATTTTTGAAAACTCATTTTCAAAATAAATTCTAAAAACTTGTAAAATTTCATGGACAAACACATTTTTGAAAACAAAAATTTATGGACAAACGAGGCGTAAGATAACTTATATAATTTCCCTTAATTTTACTTTGTTTTAAAACAAAGTAAGACTAGATAAAGACAACTATCTGAGTGTCTTATGGTTTGAACTTTACATTTTCTGACTGTTTCTACAAGACAACAGATTTCCAACGACTCTAGAATAAAATACATATTTTAAAGAAGAATAAAATCTTGATCAGATATGGTATCTACGGATCTGTATTTTTTTAAAGTAAAGTTTGTTTTAGTTTTTCAAAAAAGATTGAAAGGAAGCATAAGAAATGGCCTAAGATTCAATCATCGGCCGTCTGCCGGCTCTAATGATTTAAATAACAATATAATATCTTGAACATAGTTAATGGAGTCTAGCACATATAGCAGTATATCCATATAGCCATATTATATAGGGTGCTATTTGTACATATTTTAATGAGTCTAGTGTAACCCCTCTTTTTTATATATATCTAGAAAAGCTGCCGGGAACTTTAGGTGAATTTCTCTTTTATAGCTATCGGTTGGTGGTTAATGGTCCTTCAAGATCATAATTACATAATATCCAAAAAAAAAAAAAAATTAGGATCTAAATTTGATGGATTTAATAATATTATAATACTAAATATTATTTTTAAAATTATGAATTCTGAATTTGATATATATCTTACGTACTGTATTAAAATAATGGTTCAGTTGTAAAAATAATATACTCAATAACTCTATATCTGTCTTTGCTCTTACCTACTCCCTCCAATCCATATTATGTTTTTCTAAAAATATTTGCACACTTCTTAATAGATATATTAAATATTGTTGATTATAAGACATTTATTTTTTCTTAAATATCTCATTTAAATTATACTCTCCTAATTGAAGTAGTAACATGATCACGCCCAACTATGCCTTATGAAAAGGACTAAGCGGTCGTTGCAAATATAATCCGGTTTACAAGTCCGGAGTCGAATCCCACAGAGAACTAAGGCTTAGCTACAGTTGTTCAATATCGCTAAGAAACACAAGTCCAAACAATTTTCTAATTATAAAGATTATAATGTTTATTTTTATCTAATTAACTAACAAATACTAGAAAACATTAAAACTATCAATTAACAAGGATAAGGATTGGAGACAAGATTAAGGAGGTCTAGAGTTATGATTTCCTAAATTAACAGAATCCTTTCCGCTATGTTTCCTATAATGTTGCCTAAGTCTTCTCTATCGATCATGAGCACTCTAACTGTCGTAACTCTCTCCCGAGTAATTACCACAATTTACTAGACATATTCTTCCAAATTACGCTAGCTAGCATTAAGTATAACTCACTCAGATCGCACCAAGGTTTCGTTATCCCTAATCCCACCTTTAAACCTTCCGTATTGATCCCTCATATACGTTTAGGAGTGATGTTATTCAACAACTACCTAAATATGCACTCTCTCCCGAGTAATACATACTAAATAGGCACAGCTAATTGAGAGCCCTTCAATCAACCACAAAAATAATATAGTCGAACAAATAGAGAAAATACTACGGCAAATTTATATTAACGTAATAAGAAAATCATCCTTCAATAGGTTCTATCAAAACCATAGATAACAAATTAGCTATTCATAATAGTATGCATAACTACAATACTAGAATTCATAACCAATAATGAAAATAGGAAGAAGAAAGTGAAAAACTCGTAGAAGAATTCTCCGCCTTGCTCCTAGTGTGTTCTTTCCTCCTTAGTTCGAATCCCCGGTCTAATGTCGGTCTCTCTGTCCAATCTCGATCTCTCTAATCTCGGTCTCCACCCCAAAGTGGCGTTTTAGGTCTATTTATATGTGTAAAAAAAACCTAAACGTGTAGGTCAAGTCCTAGTCAAACCAGAAGGCGAAATAAGCCTTCAAAACTCGGATTGGACCTGGCCCAAGGCCTGGCGTCGCCAGCCTAAAGCCTGGTTCAGCCTGGATTTTGGCTGGCCTCGCTAGGCTAAAGCCTGGTTGAGCTGGCCTTTGGCTGGCCTTGCCAGGCTAAAGCCTGGTTAAGCTGGCCTTTGGCTGGCCTAGCCATCTCTCATTTTCACTGTTCTCGAGCACACTTTCAACGTTTAAGTATCCCTTTTGCTCTACTTTCATCTCCAATTCACCTACACATAAAATAGACTCCATTATGCGCAAATAAAATTTAATTTATCATTAAAGCATGTAAAATGCAAGGCACATAATGTACAAAACTATGGAATTATAGCCACACATCAATACCCCACACTTAAACATTACTCGTCCTCGAACAATCAAACTACACTTATACACATGACCTTTTTAAGCAATTCTTCTAACTCATTACACCAAGAATTTTTAAAATAGTTTAAGCACACAAGTGTGACATCCTCGCCTCAAGATTCGACTCACAAATACCATGCCTTATTCACAATTCACTTACTTACTCTAACATAGAGGTCAATGACATTACCTTTCCATCATGAATCACGTGCCCTCACACAACAAAAGAGAGTAGTTCCACACACAATAAAATTTAAGAACAATTAGGAACTCAAGATAGAAAGAATTCACTCACTCTTAGAAATAACATTCATATGCCACAAAAGATGCACCATAGGCTTTCCCGTAGTATACTACTCTACTAATCGAGCTCATTCAGTCTAGGATCAAGCAGGACTTTAACTGGTTGTAATGTAGGCTACGGGTTGGATATGATACATTTAGATATAAGAGTGACTACACCTCCCTAAGCACTTTAATACATATACTTTAACACTCAAGCTCATACTTATGTCAAACCATAACTCCACATTCACCTCAGTATATATTAACTCCATATTTCTTTAAGCACAATTACATCAAGAGTCACCACTATCAAGGAATATTTTTTACAGCAATACAACTAATTTTTCTTTTCTTTCATTTTCAATTCAAGTGGCTCTTACTTTTTTAAAACAGTGCACCTTTCTTCTTATTTTATTAGTTTCATGCAAAAGCCGAACCAACCACCCCACACTTTAACTTTTACAAAGTTCATAACAATTCAAGTGCTCATGAGAGGTGAAAAGGTTCAAATATATGGTGGATTAAAACAAAGGGGTACGACTTGTAATGTGATTACCAAAGAACAGGATTATAGGCTCAACGGGGGCTAACTACGATACATAACAATTAGGCGGGTAAAATATATATATCTGGCTCAACAAAGAAACGCCTATATCACTTCCAAGACTGAACAAAACTAATATTTCGCTTTGCAAACACATGGGGCAAGTTCCAGACATCAAATGCGATGCACAGAATAACTCCCAAAACTTACACACACATGGCATATAACTCACTCAGGATTGAATTCATCCAGACACTCTAGTCAAAGCAGTCAAACAAATTTAAGAATCTACGGTTTAAGGTACTTATATTAGAGTCAAAAATTGAGCCTAAGCGTCACAACCAAAGTACTCACTATTCTCAAGGCATAACAAATTCAAGAGACATTGCTTCAATTCAATTCATAGCACAATGGTTCCTATTCCTAAAAAATAAAACTAACTACACCGGTTCAAACAAAACCCTTGGAAAAGAACCGCGGCACAAAGAAAAACCAAGGGGGAATTGCTATACTACCTAATAAAAGAAATTGTTTTTGTCTTTTTCCTTTCGACTTAAATCCCTGAAGAAAATTGTCTAATAGATCCATCGTCTGAAAAAGTCCAATCTTTTCTATTTTTGTTCTCTAAAAAATAATTATTCAATTAAACTAACACAACTAAAATAGTATAGAAAGTCACCCAGACAATCTCCTCACCCCATACTTAAAATTATGCATTGTCCCCAATGCAAAACATAACTAATAAGAGGGTAAAAGAAACTCCATCGTAAGCCAAAGACCGAAGCACCATCAGCTCATGGGGTACCCAGACTTCTCCCGGGCTTGGTCTTTCATACGGGTACCTCATATTTAGTTCCAACCATCTGGTTTTTTGTTGCATCCTTCCAATGGCTCTGCTTTCCATGCTCCTAGAAAATCAAAAATTGACACTACAAAAATAAAAAAATAAAAAATAAAAAAAATCAGTAAAGCTGTGTTGCCTCCCAACAAGCGCTTGATTTAACGTCGCGGCACAACGCGAATCACTTTCTGCCTCCACTTTGAACTTATGAATTGGACCCCAAGTTTTGATTCTGCTCTATGATCATGCTCCTAGGGTGGTGGAACGAATTTGACTGGCCCAATAAAATAATGTAGTATTCTGCACTTCTTGGCCTTTAGATGAGATGAGTATTCCCTACTTTCTGGCAAGAAGAATTTTAGAATGTAGGCACCTTGTTCCTCATTCCTTGACTCCTCAAGTGGCTCAGATGACTCTATTTCTATATCATCATCCAAACATAATGTGGAAAAATACTTGGAGTGTGGACCAATGTGCTCAACTACATGAATATTGGGACTGTCTACATCCTCAACATTAATGACACTAGAGTCAACTAAATATGTATCATCAATGTCCTTGCTCGACTCTAGTATCTCTTCTACAACATCGGCATCCTCAAATTCTAGTTTGATTGATTGTTGGTGTTCTACTATGGACCCCTCTATTGGTACCTCAATTTCTGCATCTAATTCACGCTCTTCTTGGATACTATTCACAATATTGGCTTGTTGAGCATTAAGATCTTCAACCAGTTGACTCACTTGAACTTTCAAGTTGTGAATAGTTTCCTTTTGCCTTTCTATCTGCAGTTGTCTTTTACTATTTTGTTCCACAAGGCATTTTAACATATCATATTGTTCCACAAGGTACTTTTGCATATCCTTGATCTCTTTCAGGTCATCATCCCTGGGTTCTTTGTTCCTATTAACTTCACAAGAAAAAGAAGAATCATCAAAGTAAGGGGTTAGGGGAACATAAGAAATATAAGCACAACAATGAAAGTGACCATCTTGACCACCACACATATCACACACATTCCATACATAAGATTGAGTTGGTGCACATAACTCGCTCTCGAAAATATTTTAACAATTTTGCCCAGGATTGTTTCCTCCACTATATGCATAAGGAGGATCAAAAGTAGAATTACCAACATCAAAACTCACATAATTCCAAGATGCCATATTTTTAAAATTAACAAGTAAAACAAAAATAAAAAAAATCAAATACAAGAAAGCAAAAATAAAAGTTCAAACTTGCAACCTAGTAATATATACACCTATAGCTAAATCGTTAGCTCCCCGGCAACGGCGCCAAAATTTGATCACGCCCAGCTATGCCTTATGAAAAGGACTAAGCGATCATTGCAAATATAATCCAGTTTACAAGTCCGGAGTCGAATCTCATAGAGAACTAAGGCTTAGCTACAGTTGTTCAATATCGCTAAAAAACACAAGTCCAAATAATTTTCTAATTTTAAAGATTATAATATTTATTTTTATCTTATTAACTAACAAATACTAGAAAAGAGTAAAACTATCAATTAACAAGGATAAGGATTGGAGACAAGATTAAGGAGGTCTAGAGTTATGATTTCCCCAACTGTCGGAATCCTTTCTGCTACGTTTTCTATAAATTTGCTTAAGTTTTCTCTACCGATAGTATGCATAACTACAATACTAGAATTCATAACCAATAATGAAAATAGGAAGAAAGAAGTGAAAAACTCGTAGAAGAATTCTGCGCCTTGCTCCTAGTGTGTTCTTTCCTCCTTAGGTCGAATCCACGGTCTAATGTCGGTCTCTCTGTCTAATCTCGATCTCTCTAATCTCGGTCTCTACCCCAAAGTGGCATTTTTAGGTCTATTTATATGTGTAGGAAAAAACCTAAAAGTGTAAGTCAAGTCCTAGTCAAAGCAGGAGACGAAATAAGCCTTCAAAACTCGGATTGGACCTGGCCCTAGGCCTAGCGTCGCCAGCCTAAGGCCTGGTTCAGCCTGGCTTTGGCTGGCCTCGCCAGGCTAAAGCCTGGTTGAGCTGGCCTTTGGCTGGCTTCGCCAAGTCTCTCCTTTTCACTGTTCTCGAGCACACTTTAAACGTTTAAGTATCCCTTTTGCTCTACTTTCATCTCCAATTCACCTACACATAAAATAGACTCCATTATGCGCAAATAAAGTGTAATTTATCATTAAAGCATGTAAAATACAAGGCACATAATGAACGAAACTATGGAATTATAGCCAGACATCATAACACTACTAAAAATGGAAAAAAACCGACATGTTGGTTGGTAATTGGCAAAAATCGATCGAAAATCGACCGATTCATGACAGTCGATAGAGCCAATCGACCGACTTCGATCGGTATTTTTTGACTGATTTCGGTCGGTCAATTAAATTTCGAAAATGACCAAAAAAGAAAAAAACTACTGAAAGAACTGACTGAAGTCGATCGATATTTTTAATTATGTAATTAAAAAATGCATCATTTGAGAATTGAACCGGGGTACTGTGGCTGAATACTATTCTACCACTTAGCTAGTGGTGCATTTTGATTTTAGACTTTCTTTTATTTTAAGCAAAATACATAAAGACCTCATTAAACTTGTCCAAAAAATATGTTTGAACACTAAACTAAGCGGGTGTTCTTTTGATCCCATATTCTTGTTCGGAGTTTACTAAATAACACCTTAACACTATAATACAAGTCTCACAATGTGATGTGCTTTACACACGCGCCACATCATTGCCACATTAGAGTCATATCAGCGCCACGTTAGAGCCACGTCAGAAATTATCTAAAGTTTGATTTTTTAACCTTTTCGTTTCTTTTTGTCTATTCACATTTTCTTTCCTTACTCATTATTTAATACACTAATAAATCTCTAATTAATTATTAAATTCCTCTTAATTATATTGTTTTCATCGAATTCTCATCTATAGATACACTATAAATTTAAATCCCTTCGATCTTGGTTTACTCTCCTCTTTTTTTTTCTTTATCTAATTATTTTTAATTTTTCATTTTAATCTTCAACATCCTCTATGATTTTTTTCTGTTCAATTAACCGCAATAGAGAAAATACGAGAAAATGCTAAATTAATTTTTTAATTTTCAGAAAAAAGAAAATTCATTGAATAAAAAAGAAGAAGAAAGAAGATGAGGCAGATGGAGAGAAAGAAAAAAACTAAAAGAAAAAAGGAAGAAAAAAAAAATTATAGTTGGAAAGGAAAAATTATTACAAAACATAAAAAAAAGAAGAAGATGAGTCAGAACAAAATTTGAACAAAAAAGAAGAAGAAAGAAGACGAGGAGCACTAGGGGGGTGAATGGAGAAGAAGGACGAACGGGGTTAGAAGAAGGAGAAAGAAGATTGGTGGGTTAAAAATATGAGAGGCCCAATCTTTATTTTATTTTATTTTTATTATACATTATCATCGGGTCCATTTTTTAAAAAATTTTACTCACTTTCATTTTATTTCTTTTTTTTTTCTTTCATATTAACCTGTACGGTGTTATTTAATTCACTCTGAACAAGAATATAGGGTAAAAGAACATTCGTTTAGTTTAAGTGTTCAAACCTGTTTATGGACAAGTTTAATGAGGCGTTTATGTATTTTGCCTTTATTTTATTTATACTCTTAATTGTATTTTCGCGCGAAAATAAAATTACCGACTAAAATCGGTTGATTTTTAAAATGACCAACCGAAATTACCGACGGAAAACGGTCGATTTTTTGAATATTAATTTTAGTTTAGTTTAAAGGAAAAACTAACCAAAGTTGGTTGGTTTCCTAAAAATAAATTTCGCGGGATGCAAAAATATTTTTTCGTAATTTTGCGCTAAAAAACTGACAGAAATCGGTCGGTTTCGTAAAAAAAAATTGAATTTTGTTTTTTGAAAAAACCGACCGACTTCAGTCGGTTTTTCGGCCGATTTTTTGATCGACCGCGGTCGGTTTTGATATAATTTCTAGTAGTGTAATAACGATATACTTGAAAAATAATAATAAATAATCCTTCTTTTTTTTAAATTTAAAAAGGTCAAATATTATGAAACATATTTAATTTTGCCAAAATTACTAAAATTTGAAACTAGGGGAGATTATCAAGTAAAATTACTTGAATTACACGTCAAGAATCTCTTTTACAAGTCGAAATATTCCTGTTTCCTTTTTCCTGTTAGTTTATTATTAAAGTGTTTGTAGAAAACTAGAAGGTGAAAACTAATTTGTCACGTTTTTTAATTTGCACTTTCTCATGATGGTCCTTCTACCACAAGATAATACACAAGAAGACAAGGCATAAATAAATTAAGCCATTTAACAGCTAGAGGAAAAAGGCAACTTCTGTATCATGTGTTGAGAATATATACACATCAGAGAATCTACCAGTGATCATATCTTGACTTTTGAATGACAGCTTGAGTTAATAGCAAGAGAATTAACCAGAACGGAAATTTCATAATAGTTATAAACAGTTGCATGAATCTTGAAAATTTTGAGTACCCTTCACTTTACCATGCAAAGTTGAAGTGGATGTCAACTTGTCAAGTTCAAAATTCCAGCTTCAACAGTTCCATTTTCAATTAGGATTTCACCCACTGAATTCATGTTACAGTGGTAACGGTAACAAAGAGAAGCTACCGCGTTCTTGTATTTGAATATTAAACTAAAGCATGATGTGCAACTTCAAATCATATATGTTCTAAACCAGGACTTATCTTTTGCTGGTGTGTGGTTACTAAAATCAAATCAAGGCAAAATTAAGTTCATCTGGTTGGGCATTGGACTTGGACACTGGCGCTTTCTGCTGCTTAGATTATTTGACAACTTCAAGGAGTTTCTGGGCCTAATTCTGCCCACAAGTAGTCAAGCCAATATTATCACTAAAATTTGTACATTATCTCATACTATTGGGCCGCCACAGATATATAGACAACAATAACAATTTGGACAACCAGCTATTGCCTATTACAAACATTCTTATCTGATGTTATAATTGTTGTGCTCCTCATCTCAATATTGAATCAATTTTCTCCTTGGTCAATAAGAACGACCTTGTCTTCTATCTTTACCTGTGGTCAATAAAAGAAAATCCAGGAGTCCAAAGACTTACAACTAAAACTAAAGAAACTAATTTTGGGGAAAACAAAACCTGAACAAGAAATCTAAATGGAACACAGAAAAAGCACATTCAAATTCAAAGGACAAATAAGTGCCCCCATGCAGGATCGAACTGCAGACCTTCAGTTTACAAGACTGACGCTCTACCACTGAGCTATAGGGGCTTATTTGTTAAGTTGTGAGTCAACACAATATTTATTTCATACGTTTTGTATATGTATCGACACATTTCAAGAATTAATTAATATGACTTTCATGAGGACGTTAAAATAATGCTATCACATGTTGTGATTGGGACCCTGGGCTAGCAAAAAAGGAATCAAATGATGAATGATTCCCTCTGAAGAAATTAAAAGCGAGCAAAATTCATTTATAGCTACTTGGGCCAAATTTATAACACCCGGTAGCCCAAAATTACAATATACATTTTATAGTCCAAAAGTAATTTTAGTGGCTAGCCACCGAATTATAGATCTGGCCCACAAACACAAACACTGATTCACTGGAAAAATAATTTTCGGCCCGAAATGGTTTAGCCGGAAAACTTCACCGGTCGCAGCAGTGACTGAAAAATTCACGGTCGTCGGGAAAGCTATATACCGGCCAGATCTACTGAAATTCAAATAGCAAGCAAATCATCTTTTAGATCTAGATTTTTATAATATCAAAAACCCCCAAAAATAATAAATAAAACGAGAAGAAAGAGTCGCCGGATTTAATGGAGGGTCGTCGGTGTTTGAGTTTCCGTCCAGATCTAAAGCCAACAAGATCGAGCATAGTGGATTAGATTGATTGGGTTTTGATTTTGATTTCATGATTTGTAGTGAGGTCGAAGCTGGAACCTGGGCACCATTAATATTAATACTACAACGACTGAGATTTGACAAATCTTGTATTCAATTCTTGAAACCTTCCATTTCACCGTGAAAGTCAACAATGTCTTTGATCATTGCCATTTCCTTTTTGAAATATGTTTTAGAGGGTTGGCTCCCATTTGCCACCCAAGTATCTATTACTCTCTCTATCCTATGTTGCAACTCGTGCATATCAAAAATTAATATTTTATCAATCTCTTTTTTTGACAAACTTTTTCATAAAAAATTGTATATATGGATAATATTTAAAAATTATTTTAGATTTTGTATTAGACTGGATAGCATTTCTTTTGAATATCGGTATACTACAAAATATATACAAAATAGATTGTCACTATATAAAAATTATACAAAATAGAATGTCACTATACAATTTATATACAATAGACTGTCATTATACAAAAATAGGCTGTCATTATACAAAAACTATACTAAATAGACTGTCGCTGTACAAAAACTATATAAAATAGATTGTCACTATATAATTTATATACAATTGACTGTCACTGTATAAAATATATATAAAATATACTACTACTATACCAAATATATACTAAATAGACTATCACTATACAAAAACTATACAAAATAGACTGTCGATGTACAAAAACTATATAAAATAGATTGTCACTATATAATTTATATACAATTGACTGTCACTGTATAAAATATATATAAAATATACTACTACTATACCAAATATATACTAAATAGACTATCACTATACAAAAACTATACAAAATAGACTGTCGATGTACAAAAACTATATAAAATAGACTGTCACTATACAAAAAATATACAAAATAGAATATTTCGGGCTATTAGATGTAATATATTTGGGCCGGAGGGCCATTTCGTGTCAATGAGGAAAAATATGGGCTATTAAAATTTTGAGGGGCTATAGAAGTCATTTTCTCATTAAAAGCCAATCTCGATAGTTTACGTTGCAATTCTCCTGCCTTCATCTCCCGTTATTGTTAATTTTAGTGTCTAGCTATTAGAATTGGTTTTGGACTATAAAGTGTATATTATAATTTATGGCCAGTGGATGATATTAGTTTCTAGCGAATTTCTAGTAATAAATATTTGTAGCCGGGCCATTTTATTCAGGCCCAGGCGCTTAATGTTGGAAGACGAATATGGTTGTTTGCTTCTTTTCCCTCTTTTTATTACCAATATTTTAAAATATTCTACAAAGTTTTAGCAGCATTACTTGATTAACATTTGTGGCAACTATTTATTTGCAGTCATAGCATAATCCAGC
>AWOL01S0065720.1:21323-35967 GCA_000715115.1 Nicotiana otophora
CAAGCGAAAATCACGTTTCCTTTATGGAAACCCAAGCCTTTAGTTGCTAATTTAATGTTCAACATATGATTTTTATCTTTCCTTTCTCTTCTATGAATGATTTTGTATTAACTATGGTTGTATTGGTACTTTATCTCTCTCTCTCAATAATTATTTGGTGGAATAGATTATTTTTTATTGGTATATGTGAATGCTTGTATGATGATGCATATTTAGATAAATAACTGATGTTTGTAACATTATAAATTTTATATAATTATTTATTAAATATATTATGAAGTGTATATCTAAATATTTTTATTGGTATAATATTATATTATTTTGATAAAGATAATACATAATTCTATTTTCAAAATAAATATACACAATGTATATTTGGAGTATTAATATAATAATTCAAAATATACCATATATATTATGAATAGAAGAATTAAAAATTGTGCAATGAGTTTAAAAATTCTTCTTTTTTTTTTTTGGGTTTGTCAAAAACAAATTGTAAACTAGTAAATTGCCCTGTTTTGGTATTATATGTATATAAATAAAATATTTTTAGATATATACAAAAAATATTATACATATATAAGTAGCATATATATAGAGAGAGGGGGGAGGGGGGAGAGATAGAATACATACCATCACATATCCTGTATATATTTATTATATATATTTGAAAAGTTTACATCTCATGTATGTTATATGTGCATTTCTTATAAATTAATACCATTATACTTTGTATATATTGTATGCAGAGTGGTAATAATTTATCAAAAGGCCACTAGGATCAATTCGTCCGCTTTCACCTCTAATAAGAGGAGAGGGATTTTAATGCTAAATGAAATTTGGATAAGAGGAGAAAGTGTGTGAAAAAATAAATAAGAATAAGAACCAATCCCATGATTTATGTATTATGTTAACTCATTAATTATGTGCTTAATATGTAAAAAGAATTGCTATTTATGAAATAAACAAAGAGTGATGCCATTTTTAAAAATAATTCTGAGGAAATGCTCAACCTTATAAAAATCTCCTTTTTATTGGGGGTTTTTTCATGATTATCCAAGCAGCCCAAAATGTCTTAAATGTGTTATATATATATATATATATATATATATATATATATATATTTTATACATACATATAAAAGGACAACTCAGTGCACTAAGCTCCTGCTAAGCGCGGGATCCGAGAATGTGCCGGCCGGACCACAAGGGTATCTTGAACCCATGACCTCCCGGTCACATGCCAGCAACTTTACCAGTTACGCCAAGGTTCCCCTATATATATATATATATATATATATAATCGGTGTATAGCTTTATTATTTAGCTAACGGCTGTTTTGTATAATTTATTTTGGTGAACCGACCAAATCTTGGATGATACCAATGCAATTTCCCCTAATTCATTATCTACTCTTTTATTGTTTTTATTTTATTTTTTACTTTTTTATTTTTCACAACAAGTGAAGTTCTTTCAATGGGCTCGGTTTCATCCGTACACAGATTGTCATTTTCTTTTTAAGCAAAGTTAAAAAGAATGATGATCTGTTATGAGTATTAGTGTATTACCATCTTTTATTGTGTAATTGTTTACCCTAAAAAACGGATAACAATTAAATTTGTAAGTGATTTTAAGGATACGTGGGTTAATTCAATACAAATGATAAATCGCGTTAGATTAAACAGATAAAGTACGTAATAAATTGTCAAACCAATCAAGATGAGTGATCCCGAACTTAGTAACAGCTTAATGAAATGCCTGCCCTCGATCCCGAGCTCACGTTATTGAAGAATTGATAAACAAAAGTAAGAACTTTGAATAATAGAGAAAATAAGAATATATTGCCTTGATATGCATGTTACAGTGTGCCTAATGAATAATCAGGCCTCCTTTATATAATATGAGAGTTTTACCCTAAGTGCAATTCCAAAAATAAAATCTTCCATTTAACTAATCACCGATTTTCTACCGATACGTGCCGAGATTCACGCCATGACATCCGACTGGTCACGAATATCACGACCTTTTGTTAGTCATGCTTGATTATCTGGTAATGCTCTCCGAGATATTTAGGATTCGAACCGATCCTAGGGGGCGTGGCACCTATACCCCCGAAGGCAAACGTTTTGCCCGGACCCCAGCTCGAGGGGCTCCTTGCCTCGATTCCGGTCCCTTACAGTCACGTCTCTTCCTCCGTTTACTTCATCGAAAATTGAGGCGTCCCATGGGCTCGGTTTCACCCGTACACAGATAGACCACTCGTTTCTCGGAGAGTAAGTTTACGGAAATGATGAGAAACGATATGTGCACTTCGATTCCTTCTTCAATACGCCGTGACAGAAACGACAAAGAATCTGAAATGTTCAGTCACTCGCGTCATTATGACTTTAAACGCGTGTCAGTCATTGGCAGGTCATCCCTGGATGTGAAACGAAGCAAAGCCTCTATAAATACTCCCTTAATTCGTTCACATTTTATCTTTTGATCAAGTTTCTACCTTCGAGTCTTTAGGATATCACTGCCTTTCTTCATACTCTAAACATTTTAACCTCCGTTCTTCAATATTCCTCAGTAAATTGCAAGCTTCTACTTATTTTCTATCCAAACCAGCGCACTTAACTTTCTCATTAAAGCTTTTACCTTTTATCTCCCAACCCTTCTTCATATTTTTCAAACTTTTTCTAGACATCAATGGTACATGTATCGACACATTTCAAGAATTAATTAATATGACTTTCATGAGGACGTTAAAATAATGCTATCACATGTTGTGATTGGGGCCCTGGGCTCCAGGTTTATTCAACAAAGGCCCAATTCATTAGATCCCATCTTCGAGACTAAGGCCCATTTCATACAAAGACAACAAAAAACAAAGGGAAAAACTATACGGTATAGCCGTTCCAAAAAATAATAGTCGGAAATTTATATATTTCTTGTATATTAACGTATAATATGATATACTATGCATATCTTATAGTATATATTTTTGGTTTATTTGGCTATTCGATATAATTATTTTTAATCGGGCGGTCAAATGTGTAACCTGCCCAGTTTAATTTAGTGGTAGTTAACACAACTCTTTATATCGTATGCTGCATATAATAGTGGAGTAGCAAATAACCAAATAAATAAAAAAAGATACCATACTGTAGGAATGTTTATTTACTTAATTAATTTTGGATAACAGCGATGTGTACTAAAGTAATGAGGCAAATTCTTCCTTTTAATTTAAACACACGTACTACTAGTCAAGCAAAGAGGCTTATTAATTGGGAAAATAAGTCACGGTGATGGTGACAATATGGACCTTAATATTTCCAGTCAAAATTGGATTTATAATCAGTTTACAGTTATTAATCCCAATTTGACCCTAATTATCAACTTATTAAATCAATCACTCCTTTTCCCCTTTTCCTTTTCCCAATTTGATGATTTTGTTTTCTTTTTTGGTTATTTTTGAAATGGGTCGATTTATTTTGTTGGATGTAACGCCTTTCCGTACAAGTTTACAATAGCACATTTAATAGGGGAGTAAGTAACAGAAAAGCCAAATTTGGAAAAATAGTGAGCGCTAACGCTACTAATATAGTCTTGTTTTTCCTCGTCCTTCTCGTCTTCCAATTGTTGCGCCGGTCGCCCGGCCCCAAACAAGACAAAGAGTATACTCTTAAGAAACCCCACAAAAAGAAAACACCTATAAAATATTGCCCCTCTGTTTCTCACTGTTTAGCTTTCTTGCTTTTTTCTTTCCCGATCAACATCAACAAACACCTCCTTGTGTTTTTCTTAGACGGCCATATAATTTCGCTCAACTCTTTCTTTCTCACCAATTCTGAAAAATATGAATGACCTGCTAGCGGTTAGTTTATTTTCTTAGACTCCTGTATACTTTTGCTGTTTTGATTACTATGAAATAAAAAAATGGACTTTTTTGTTACTTCTAGTGTTTAGCCTCCAAGATTTCAGTTTTTATGATCATAGTTTGTGCTTTCGTTTAATTTCGTTGTGAATTGAATTCCCTATCTTAAGTTTGCTTATACTAGTCTGGTGAAATTTGTAAAGATTGGATTTTTATGTAAGTTGGTTTGTTATATCATATGTATCAACTTACTACTTGGTTATTCAACTAATAAATATCAGTCTTGGTGGGTTGAGAACCATGAGCTCTTGGTGCAAATCGTTGGGTACATGTGTTGGTGGGAGGTAGCAACTATCTTATAGAATTAGTCGAGGTACGTGCAAGCTGGTTCGGATACCATAATTATCAAAATAAAAAATCAGTCTTTTTATTGTAGAGTTTGAACTAGAATTAAGGTTACTCCTCCATATCTTTATTTATTTAGTTATGCTAATGCTTTTTCTTGTCTTTCCTGCTAACTATTGCCTAACTGCAGATATATTGATAAATTGGAGTTTTTGTTTGTTCTCCTAATAATTTTGTTTTGATATTTATCTATATCACATATTCACATTATCTTTTACTTCAAGCACTTGTTATGAACGTTTGTACATTAATTGTTGTTTGGCTTCAAGTAAGGGGAATTATGTGATATTGAGATTTATTGTTATGTAATTTTTGTTGCTCTTTCAGGATTCAAGCTTCGTTAGTGCCAAAGATAATGCTTCCAAAGAATCTGACATTGAGATGGGCAATCGGTTTACGAGGAGCCAGTCAGATTCAGGAATGGACACCTTCAATAAGCAGGTATCACTTCATTGACCCCGGAGTTAGTTTAAGATGATCAAAGTAGTGCAATTCTCATATAAAGATAAACTTTAAGAACCAAATTTTCACACGTTTATTCTCTGATCGCCTTACTTCTCACATATGTTACTTTCCCTTGTAGATACAAGAAATCGAGAAACAGGTTGATAAACTATCTGGTTTGCTGAAGAGCCTTAAGGTATTTTATCTGTTATAATTATTACTTTCCTTATCAAGTAAGAGCCTTAAGGTATTCTCATACATATTCTGTGCCTTTTTTTATAGTTTTAATTGCTTTTCAGAAGCCATTTGGATCTATTTATACTTTCTTCTTTTGAAAAACTGCTATGCTACCTATATATATATTGTCCCACTGTTAAGACAATGAAGTCTTGGCTTCATTGAGGCCTGCTTTTATATGCTTTAAATTTTCAGTAAAATTGGTTCTGGCAAATTGAGTGAATTGAATAGCTTTCTTGAGTTGTAAGGGTATAATTCTTTTACAATATTGTTCCAGAGTACTGTTTGAGGAAGGTAGTCACATTGGTTCAAAATCTTTTCAGCTGTATTTCTTTTGGTTGTTTGGGGATGGGGTTGAGGGTACTATCTTGTAATTCAGTTGATGGGCTCTTGAAAATGACATACTCAAGGGAACACATAGCGCGTTCACAATCTGCAAGATCATGAATTCAGAAGATGTTCCGGTGATTTGGCTGACAAATACTCACTTAATCTTTGAGGTTTACCAAATCTGGAACTTGAAAAATGAATTCAAGGCTTGGGGATAAATGTACATTGAAAATAACATCCCCCTGATGTACTGTGGAAGTCTGTTGCTTAAGAAAAACTATGGTGCTGCTTTAACTTTGTGATTCTAACTCATTGTATGCTAAGAAGGATGACGGATTAAAGGACGGAACAGGAACATGTGATGTGAACTTGGGTTCAGGTTTTTCTCCATATGTAGGAGAAAAGTAAAAAAGTAAAAGGAGGCAGTTTTGCACCCAAGAATGTTAGCTAGGGGTCAATGAAGTGGGTTAAAACCATTGTACGCTCGAGTTCCAACTAAGGTAGCAACTACCTGCTAAAATAATCGAGGTGCGTACAAGCTAGCCCAGATACTTCTTTTGGACCCAAAAGATAATCTTTGTTTGCAGTCTGGGAAAATAGTTGGTTGACAAAAACTTAAGAGCTAACTAGGCAATATTTCATAAGGAATCAGAGTAGTTGTAGTAGTTACGACAAATTAGTCGTAGTTATTTAGTATTTTGTTTTTCTTCTAATCTTTAAATAATCAAAATATCACCTCCGCAATCTACTATAGAAGTTTGTTACTTAAGAAGAGTGTTGGCAGATGTATACTGGGTTTCATTCTACAGGAGATCGGAACTATTACTTGAGAATTTCAGAACAGCTAGGGTGCTTGCTTTTACTTTGTGATTCTGTTGGCTTGTATGTTGAGGAGGATGACATTTAAAGGATGGTGTAGGATAACAGTCTGAATATTGGTTCAAGTATGGAAACTAGTTTGGGAAAAAAAGAGACTTAAAATTGCCCTTTAAATGGCAAAATATAATCTTCAATTCTTTATTGCCAATCTGAGAAAATAGTTTGTTATAGAAAATTAAGAGGCTATTTGGAATTGGAATGGCCCTTTGTTCCAATTGGCTGCTAAAAGCAAGAAGTCAGGATAAATTGTTGGCTCCCTAAGAATGTGCTCTCAGACGAGTGTTTAGACAGTGGAGAAGATAAATAGGCTCGTGGTCATATACATTTCTTCTGCCAAAACAGCAGTGAGAGTAAAGGATTATGATGTATGTTCATGAGGTTTATACTTAGAGATTGAATAGGCAAAAACATCTATACAAAAACAAAACACCAAGCTAGTGGCCAGTGGCCAGTGGATCTGGAATATATCAGTTGTGGTGGGAGAAGCAGGGAAGTGGATAAAGTGGGTTACTTCGACTCAAGGTCTTTTTTAAAATATTAAGTTACCAACCGTTTTAATGCCCAGGGTTTACAAAGTAAGTTCCTTTTGATAAGTTGATAAAATAACTTCTATTACATGGACTTTCCAGATATGCTACTAGCCTACTACTACAGAAAGTTGGTCGTGGTGTGAGCTCATGAGTGGATTGATTAAATTATTTCCTTTAAAGTTTGGAATGCCTGACATTTTGTTCAAGGAGTTTGTTTGATTAGTTAATGCGTTTAATTGGACCTATATCAGTACTCTTTAATGGGGAGAGTTCGATAATTTCTTGGATTCATAGCTTGAGGATGTTTGTGTGTGTCCTTGGGTTCACTAAAACCTCGTTAACTCTCTTTACATTTTGAAGCTAAATGCTCAAGTTAAGCAATTAATTGCATGTGTTCTGATCTTTCATCTGATTATAATTTCTTTACCCTTTCTCTAGTAGGAGATTATTTACTAACCGAAATTATCTTTCAGGATGCTAATGAGGAATCAAAATCTGTTACTAAAGCATCGGCAATGAAAGGTCGGATAAGTATTTCATATTGTTTTGTATATCTAACAGATTAACTATTCATCTTTTGTTATTCTGATCTCTTTTACCTTTAAATGGTTATTGTATCATGAAAATATAACTGAAAGATAGTCAAGTTGGTCAGTCAACAGAAGGCAAACATTTTCTTAATCCATTTACTATAATACACTTGTGAAATATTAACATGGATAAGTTTATCTATCACTGAAGAGAAAATTGGCCTTTGTTCCTTTACTATGAAACCAAAAGGCAAGTTGATTTTTAGCCAAGTGCTGACTGACTTGCTATTAGAAGACAAGTTGATATGTAACATATTTACTATTAGAATACTTGTGTGGTTAAATATATGACTTTCAAATACAGCAGTTTAAGTTTGTCTCATCGAATTATTTGTTTCTTGATAATCTGTAGTCTGCTAACAACGAGCTCTCAAAAAGCGGTTTTATTTTTTTCCAGCTATAAGGAAGCGGATGGAGAAAGATATAGACGAAGTTGGGAAGATTGCTAGAAATGTCAAAGCAAAAATAGAAGCAATAAATAAAGAGGTAAATTATTTATTCTCTATATATTTGGGTCACCCAAGCAGTTTTTGAGATCAATGTTCATCATTTAAAAGCACTCTAATGGTTCACTTTTCTTTAGAACTTGGCTAATCGACAAAAGCCTGGATGTGGAAAGGGTACAAGTGTTGACAGATCAAGGACAAATATGACCAAGTACATTTAATGAACAGAATTTTTCATATTGCTTGATGTTGTTTTCCACCTCTTGTGCTTGAGCAAACATAATCATGTTCTTCCTTTTTATTGTTGATCTGCAGTGCCTTGACAAAGAGGTTCAGAGACGTTATGACAGAATTTCAGGTTTAGACAAGCTTTGTTATTTGGCTTGTGCTGACTTTTCTTTTCGATTTATTCGTTGTGATTTATGTTCTTCCAGACATTAAGGCAGAGGATAGACAACGAATATCGTGAGGTTGTAGAGCGAAGGGTGATCACAGGTTTCGATCCCACTTTTTATTCCAAAAGAAATATAACTTTAGACATCTGCTTATCAATGTATATATTTCCATATGTTGGTTGATCTAATAAGTGGTTTTATTCTTTTCTTATCTTACAACTGAACAGTCACGGGAACTAGACCGGATGAGGAGGTGAGTGGAGTACTGCGAATTATAATTCTGATAAATACAAGTGCTTATACTAATTGTTATTCTAATGATCATGTTAGACTATCAACAACCTGATAGAAACCGGAAACAGCGAACAAATCTTCCAAAATGCTATTCAAGGAACAGGGCGTGGACAGGTACCTCTTACTACATCATTCTCTTACAGTAAATACCTTACGCAGCCTAGTCAGCAAGTTTGTATGCACGACCGCAGGCTGAATATATTTTATATACTTAGAGCGTTCAGTTTTGCGACAAATTGTGTGTTTCATTAAATATCATTTGTCTATCCTTCTCATTTTCTCCTCCTATTTCAGCTGATAATAAGCCCAATTGCAGGTCCTAAGCACCGTAGAAGAAATTCATGAAAGACATGATGCAGTGAAGGAAATTGAGAGAAAGCTTCTCGATCTGCATCAGATTTATCTAGACATGGCGGTTCTGGTTGAAGCTCAAGGAGACTTGTTAGATAATATTGAATCCCAGGTTTGCTTTTTAATCCCTCCCATTATTTCTACCTTAAAAAACGAAAGGGTCTCCACACCACTATATCGGATTTCTCAATGGAGATTTTGTTCAGGTGACAAATACAGTTGATCATGTCCAATCAGGGACAACTGCTCTTCAGACTGCAAAGAAACTACAAAGGGGCTCTCGAAAGTGCATGTGCATTGCCACTATAATTATCTTAATTATAGCAGCTTTAATAGTCATCCCCATCGTTGTCAAACAACCTTGGAAGAGTAACAAGGGCGCTTGATTGTTTGTGTTCGAGCTATGTTTGCAACTGTTTGTGTGTTTGTCTTTGGCTTATTGCGGGATAGAAAGTTAAACGTCTACATTTTCACACGAGTCGTGTTAGCTTGTCTATAGTTTCCTTGTTGATTATATTCTTTTGTTTTGGTCACTTTGTTAACTAGATCTTGGTGTAAATTGTCTGCAAATTGTCCATGGATTTGTGGAAAAGTATATATCTTTTTAAGTCGTAAAAAATATCTTATAACAGAATCTGATATGAATTCTGCCCTGTGCTAGAGATATTGATAGCGTAAAATGGACTAATCTTTTAACGGATAGCTAACCCCATCTTTTTTTTTTTTGCGTCTATTTTTCACTTTTCTAGCTATTTGCATAGTTCGTCAAATTAGAGAGGTTAGAGTTGCTTATGTATTGATGTTATAAGGTAAAAATTAAAGACAATTTATTACTAGTATTTTTTTTAACTAGCTTGATATAATTATTGTTTTAATGGCCACCAAGCTTCTTCAGATAATCCATTCTTATAAACATATAGTTGACGATTCTGACCAACAAATAAATATATAAATAATCGAATTCAGAATTCAAATTTTCAGCTAGCCTTTCTAAGTTTTGTGAATCTTCACGCTTAGACACTGTTATTTTGCAAAGCAACTATTATTATCTCAAAATACGGCTTTTAATTGTAATTTCTTAATTGACCTTAACATATCAATTTTGTATACTGAACAAGATTTTGCAGTTTTGGAATTTTGTGAAATGTTCTCGATCGAAAAGACAATGAGGGAGGTATTTAAGCAGAAAAAAATCTTAGATTTTCAGAAGGTTTCATTTGACTACGGTTCTTTACATCTTCAGGAGGGAATGGACCTACTTTTCAATTGTTATTTTCAATTATAGCAAGTAAAAAATATTATTAGAACATGTTACATATTTTAAGATGCCTTAAAGTAGAATATCATATAAGGACGTACAGGATGTAAATTATATTTTTCTCAGGTATCAGCATTAGGGAGCAAATTTTGAGGAATGATGGATAAGAGGACGTTGAGCTTTGAAAATTTACTGTTTTAATTGATAGGAGTAAATATTTTGGAATTGCTTAAGTCAAGTGCTTAACTTTTTGTTGGTTCAATTTGTTCCTCTGGATTTCCAGGTGAGATATGCAGTGGACCACGTTAACATGGGTACAGATGCACTTCAAACTGCAAAGAGCTTACAGAAGAAATCAAGAAAATGCACGATAATAGCCATAATTATTCTTCTGATTATTGCTGCCGTTGTCGTGCTCTCGGTCCTTAAACCTTGGAAGAAATAATCAGTAACACATAATCAACATTACTTGCTCTGAATTCATTTCTTACTGGCCTCATTCCCATACCACTCTCTTTTTCCTCTTCTTTTTTTCTGTGTATCATCCTTTTTCTTTTCAAGTTGTATTTTTTTAGTAAGTTGTGAGTCAAATTGTGTCTGTGTGACCTATAGATCACGTGTTCGAGTCGTGAAATCAGCCGTTGATGCTTGCATTAGGGTAGGCTGCCTACATCACCCTCCAGGTTGCGGCTCTTTCCCAGACCTGCTCATGCACTGGCTGCACTTTAATAAGTTGCCAATATTGCATATGGGATAATAAGATTTAACTAATGATTCTTTTCCTCCTTCGGATAAAAAGATTTCCTATTTGGTTGACTAACAAGTTTCATATTGAACACAATTAATGTTTCTCAGCTAACTTCAGGTAAGGGATAATCAGTTTGCAAATATTAAATCAGAGTCGATTAATCCTTAATGAGGTAAGGTCTTTGCTTCACATCCTTGAGTTATTATCTCACAAATCATTAGATTATTTCTTGGAGCTACAATTTTGGAGCGAAGTGAAAGCAACAACAAATTCATTAAGCAGCAACAGGAAATCGGGCACAATTTTAAGTCCAAATAGAGATAGAGATACAAATGGTAAACTACTAGGCAATTTTGAGGGCCAAAATAATGCCCGAAATGATTCAAATCCCTGAAAAATTATTAAAAAACTGAAAACATATTATTGTACTTGAAGTCCACAACTTGAAAATTGAGATTGTTCCAAAGCTCCCCACATCTTCTTCATCCTACAAAAGAACTCACTTTTTGTCTCTTACATCCTTGCCTTTGCAATCACCATACTTCCATCACCCAAATTTGTTGTTCCTTCCCTTGTCCACTTCTCCTCAAATTGCTCCTCAGTCACTCCTGCAAATTACCAGATTTCACATACTCTGTTACTAATAATTCTTCTTGAATTTAACTTATATAACTAAGGATGTAAAAAAAAATTATATACCAGTGCATTTTAATCCATCTTAGTAGGTAATATGGAGTGACTTGATAGTATAATGTACACAGTCAGTATATAGTAGTTAAACTCGTATTTCTTATATAGTCAAATCTCTCTATAACAGCTTTGTTTGTTACGATATATTTTTGCTGTTATTGTGAAGTGTTGTTATAGAGAACATATATCATAATATGAAAATTGATTCCAAAGAAAACTTGGACTTTATAGTGAAGTGTTGTTATAAAGAATGACTGTATGGAGAGGTTATAGATAGGATTGACGGTACAATATAAGCATAAAAGATGTTTAGAGATGGGGTAAGATGTTGTACCTTTGCCCATAGCAGCAGTAGAGGTGATACCTCCCTGGACAGTCCTTAGAACTCTATCATAGTAATTAGCACCAGACCATTTCTGATGAGCCAATGTGTCAACTCCATGGGCTCTCTCCTCTCTCTGTATTTTCTCCACATAGGCCAGCATTCCCCTCCTTGCGAAATCCTTAGCAAACGTGTCAACAATAAGGGCATCAGCATGAAAACCAGCCAAAGTAATGAACTGCCAACAGTAACCCAACTTGGCTATTCTTGGAATGAAATCCATCATTTGTGCATCATTCATTCCTGATGCATCCCAATTGAAAGATGGAGATAAATTATAAGCCAACATAATTTGAGGCCTCATTGACTTAACTCCCTCAGCAAATTTGGTGCATTCAACCATATCAGGACTTGAGGTTTCCATCCATATTATATCAGCATGGTTTGCAAAAGCCCAACCACGTACAACTGCAGCTTCTACTGAACCCTGAAACCTGTAAAATCCTTCTCTGGTTCTTGGCAAGTCCCAGTCCCAGAAAAGATTTGGAAGTCCAAGTCTTTCAGTAATTTCACGAGCTTGCTCATGTGAAAGGCATTTTTCAAAACTTGAATGAGCCATCCACTCGTTCAATCTCCTCTGCTTTTCGGACTCCGTAACGTTGATTTTCTTGATTGCATCCACCACACATTGAGAAAATGTCTTGAGTTCAGCCATTGCTAGCCATTTATCCTCAAGGGCTTGAAGTTCAGGCCCGGTTTTGCCCGCTGCCATAGCTTCGGACATAAGAGTAGCCAAACTTTTCCCCTTGAGATTCGGGTTCGATACACCCAAAATAAACTGGTGATCCCTTGTATCCACATTGGTTTGGATCAGGGTTGCTGCTACAGCATCAGTACGAGCCACAAGAACCGTTTCCGTTCCCATAACATCAAACTGCAATCTTGCAGCCACTAGCCTGTTAATGTGTTCACTGATAGCAACAAGAACTTTACCAGCCATATGACCACATTTCTTGGTCACAGATGACTGATCCTCAATGTGGACTCCAGCAGCACCGCGCTCGACGAAAAGCTTGCAAAGCTTTACAGTAGCAGTAGCACCACCAAATCCAGTATCCCCATCAGCAATAATCGGCTTCAAATAATCAATAAATGGAGTTCTTGCCCTCTCTTCTCTACTCATGCTCATTCTTGCTTCCCTTTGTTTCCTATCATGATACTGTTGAGCCATAAACAGATGTTCCACTTTGTTTGGAACAGTATCATAAGGGTAATCAGCAAGATCAGGGCCTGGTTCATTGGATGTGGTGTGAGTAGAGGAACACTGCCAACCAGAAACATAAATGGAGTCCAAATGTTTGGCCATCATTGTGACTTGAACAGGGTCAAGTGCACCAAAAGTTCTAGAGGCAGTGCCATTGGCTTGGTGAGTTTTGAGTGTTCGCCACAGTTTCTTGGCTAACTCATTGGATGCATAGCTTTGTCTCATAGTACCTCTTAGTGCTACTACATCCCTAGCTGAATATGGCCTCTTAGTTAGCTGGAACCTCTCTGAGTTCCACCATGCTTGCACCTCTGCTACCTCCGCTTCAAATCTCCTTTCCTCTTCCATTATCTGTTCATGCAAAAATTCCACAAATTAAAAAGAACTAAGAAATCAAATAAAGATTTTGTTGAGCTCAAACAACCCAAAAAATACACTTAACATGGCGTAATATTATCTGTTCTACGCCAACTTGAACAGTTTTTTCCAAAAAGAGTAACACTATTAAGAAATAGTGTCACGCTATTAAGAGTATTCCTGCATAGCCTTCTTTTTTTTCCGGCTACCAATGTACTTTTTTCGAACAGCAAAAAGATATCTTACAACAATTATTATTCCTTAATCCCAATTAAGTTTTTTTTTCCAGCTACTAATGTACTTTTTTCGAAGAGCAAAAAGATGTCTTACAACAATTATTATGCCTTAATCCCAAATAAGTTAGAAATCAGCTATATAAATTTTCATTATTCATGTTGCTTCATTTGTAAACAAATCTTGAATGGAAAACAAAAATGATGTTGAAATCTTACCATTGATGGAACTGAGAAAGATGCAGCCATGGCTAGAACTCAATATTTTTGTTTAGTGTACACAAGTTTGTTTCTATACAAATGCTATAATGAATTGTTGATGTAATGGCTGAGGAAAGGACCTCAATTTATAGTAGTGAAGATAGATGGTTCTTAAAACTGATGCCAAAGGATAAGAAAAAGAAAAAATAATAATTTTCCACATCATTTCACCAATTAATTTTAGGTCTTATCTATTTACTTATTGTCATGAAGATAAAACTGAAGCTTTGCCTAAAAGGTGTAGATATCGAGGCAATGGCTGTTTCGAGCCATGCATGGTTTTGCAACTGTGATTGTCCGTTTCCTTCTTGTATGACCTCACTCATTATAATTGTAACTACTTCTGATTTTCTTTTTAAATTGTTGCTTTTTGCACCATGCCACTCTCTCCTTTCCCTTTTGTCGTTGGTTTTCTATCTTGGGAGTAGATCCAGAAGGAACTAATTGGATTGTTTGACTGGACATCAAAAAAAATAATTAAATGGTGTCAATTAGTAGTATATGTTATGAAAATAATTATATTGTAAATGTTTATTTATTACTCCGCTATAGATAATCTTCCTGAAGAAGATTATCCATTTAGTACTCTGTTGAAGTTTATCTACAAGCAGCTGATGCAGGCAGGTTGCAAGCAGCTCAATGAAATGATTTGCAGCAGCTTCTTATCAAACAGGCAGGTTGCAAGCAGGTCATGCAGACAGCTTACAAGCAGCTAAAGAAAAGCCTTGCAGCTGCTTCCTGAAAAGCCTCGC
>AWOL01S0065731.1:17984-29526 GCA_000715115.1 Nicotiana otophora
AAAAGGTAAAGTTGATTCAGGAGCGACTTCGTACAGCACAGTCCAGACAGAAGAGTTACGCGGATCAGAAAGCGCGTGATATATCATTTATGGTAGGTGAAACTGTTCTCTTGAAAGTTTTGCCGACGAAGGGAATTATGAGATTCGGGAAGAAGGGCAAGTTGAGCCCAAGGTTTATAGGTCCATTTGAGGTGTTGAGACTAGTTGGGGAGGTTGCTTATGAGCTTGCATTACCTCCCAGACTATCGAGTGTTCATCCGGTTTTCCATGTATCTATGCTCTGGAATTATCATGCTGACCTATCACATGTGTTGGACTTCAGCACAGTTCAGCTAGATCAGAGTTTGGGTTATGAAGAAGAGCCATTTGCCATTGTTGATAAACAAGTTGGTCAGTTGAGGTCTAAGAGGATTTGTGCAGTAAAGGTCAAGTGGAGGGGTCAACCAGTCGAGGAAGCGACTTGGGAGGCCGAGGAGGACATGCAGAGCAAATATCCACACTTATTTAGCACTCCGGGTATTATTCTAAACCCGTTCGAGGACGAACATTTGTTTAAGAGGTGGAGAATGTAATGACCCAACCGATCATTTTAACTTTTAGAACCCAGTTCCCTAAAATAAAATTTCCTGTATGTGCTTTTAATGATTATTGACTTGCGGGGATGGTTGGTTCGAGATTTAGAAGCGTTTGGGTTAAAATCAAAACACTTGGTTCCTTAAGTTAGCCTTAAAAGGCCAAGTTTGACTTCGGTCAACATTTTTAGAAAACGACCCCGGAATCGAGATTTGACGGTTCCAATAGGTTCATATGATGATTTTGTACTTGGGCGTATGTCCGAATCGGGTTTTGGATAACCTGGGAGCATTTTGACGCTTAATAGTAAAAATTAACTATTTGAAGGTTTAAAACTTCTTTAAATTTGGCTTGGAGTAGGATTTTGAGTAATTGAAGTCTGTTTGGAATTCTGAGTTTGGGAATAGTTCTGTATAGTGATTTAAGTCTTGCATCAAAATTTCGTGTCATTCCGAGTAGTTTTAAGTATATTTCGGCGCATTGGAAGTAAATTAAATAACTTAAAATTCTTAAGTTTGAATCAATTTGGATTGGGGTATGATTCTTAGATTTGATGTTGTTTTACGCGTTCCTAGAGTTCGAGTGAGTCCGTTTTATGATTTTAAACCTGTTGGTATGTTCGGGCGGGGCCCCGGGGGTCCCGAGTGTTAACCGGATGAGGCTCGGACCAATTTCGGACTTGCGAGAAAAATGCTGAAGCTTTCTGCTTCTGGTACGTTCGCACATGCACTTGGACAGCCGCAGGTGCGACCCTCGCAGATGTGAGCTTCAATTACAGCAGCGGAAGGGGGAAAAAAGGCCTGCCATAGCAGGTGCGGAACATTGGGTGAGAATGTTGGCGCAGATGTGACCGTGGCCCGGGCGAGTGGAACTCCAACCTGCGAGAAATTTCCGCAGGTGCGAAACCACTGCTTGGCAGAATGGTTAAAAATTGGGGCTCGGACATTTTGAGCCCATTTTTCCTCCATTTTCGGGCGATTTTAGAGCTTTTGAGGAAAATTTCTATTACTAATTTAATTTGAGAATGTATTATATTGTCCGAATCCGTTTAGAAAAAGGAGAGTCTATTATTATAAAAGCACGAATACAATATTGATAGACCAAAATAGCCCTAAAACATTAAACAAAAGAACTCACAGGGAAAGGTCTAATTGTGATAACCTATATTTTTTACTAAATACCTTTTATGTTAATTCTTTTTAATATTTAAGATTTTGAAATTAATAAAATTGTATCTATTAAATTTTTTTAAAAAATATGTAGGAAGATTTAATAAAAATTAATTTTATAAGAATCCTCCGTATTAGCAATACATTACCATTTCATAATGTCCAAACTAAGAAAAAATAAAAGTAATGTTAAATGGACTGCATAAACCATTGAAATTGAGAGAAAAATATATCCCCATGATAATATATTTTTATATTATTTTTGAACTGCTTTCCTATTCAAATAATATTTTTTAACCAATATTTTATATAATATTAAAAAATATACACAATTATTAAAGAACAAGTAAGAAAATATTTAAGAATATAGATGTGTGAGAAAGGGAAAGAAAAAAGGTTGGTAAGAGTCAATACCACTTATGATTCTGCAAGCATAAAGATCTAAAAGTGGAATATCATATCGATCTTTTTACTCTTTAAAAATAAAAAAATTGGTGGATAAAATTATATTACGATTAAATATTCAAAACAAGAGATGAACGAATATTAAGAATTTGAATCAACATAAAATAAATAATTTTTTAAGACCAAATAATTAAATCTTTCAATTAATTATTTAGCAAGAGAATTCAATTCAATTATTTTTTAAATTCATCATATGAGTAAAATTATTTTTCAAGTTAAAACAAAATCTTAGGGTACATAAAGTTATTCCATGAAAAGAGCATTAGAGATTAAAAATATTAGAACACAAAGTAGAAAGGGTTAGAATAATATTAAGAATCAAAATGGCATACAAGTGTCAGCTGAAGCACAATCAAAGCTAAATTATGAACACGAATAGGCTTTCAAGACCATATTATAAAAAGACGATTCTGATATAACAAGATTATCCTATGTAGATTCCTCCGGCGGAATCAAAATAATATTGTTATGTCATGCATTACTTGCAAATGTCAGATCAAGAGGCATGATATTGTTAGCAATAATAACAAGTGGTGTACTAGCAACGATTTTATTTTGAGGTCGTACAACTCACTTTAGATCTGATATACCTCATAAAATAACTAAAATAACCATCACAAATATATATGGTGCTAAATTTGTAAGGAAAGTAAAATTTATAATATGGAATGAAGCGTTTATAGCTAAGCGTCAAATGATCGAAACAATTGCTCGGAGTTTTAGAGATATATTGGATATCAATGAACATTTGGTGAAAAAGTAATGGTTTAGGAGGTGATTTATGTCACGTACTACCAATAGTTCCAAAATTAACGAAAGCATAGACTGTAAAAGTTGGCTTGCCAAAATTATGCTTATGGACTCAAATAAAAATGATTCAACTAACAAAAAAATATAAAGGTAAGAACAGATCCAGCATTCAGTAACTTCTTGCTTCGTTTCTGAAATGAAGTAGAGCATCCAATAAGAGATGATTTAGTTTTTCCAGAACACTTGGTTATCAACCCAAATTGTAATAGTAGTGCATTTAATAAGGGAGATATTTCCGTCATTAGATTAAAATACAATTTGTGCAAATTACATAATAGAAATTAAAGAGTTATCATATCTAGCATAAATGAATATGTTGATCAACTAAATAAAATGTTGATTACTAAGTTTTATGGTAAAAATAATATATTTTTTAATTTTTGAATCAGTAGAATATGATACCAATAATTACTACCTAGAAGAATACTTAAATATTTTAATACCAAATGACCTTCTACCATACAACTTTGTTGTAAAGTTCATTTTTTACGTATGTTAGTATCACCGTATATAAAATAGACTAAGTTAAAAACTATTTTTCTATTGCATATAGATTGATTTTGAAGAAAACTATGCCTGTTATACTACTCAAATACTTAGATATGCCGAATAGTTTACATAATAGCACACAAATGGTATATAGAAATTTTGACAATAACGTTATACATACAGAAATTATAATACTGGTCAATGTACTTCTAATTAGTATATGTTTATCCCTGAATTCAACTTTCATCTTCGAAACTAAAGAATATTCTGTTAAATTTGTGTGAAAATATTTTTCAGTATGTTTATACATTGCAATTATAATAATAAAAAAAATCACAAGGACAAACATCCTAAATATTGGACTATATTTATCGCAATATTTGTTCTTGAACGAACAACTATATGTTGCACTTTCAAAAGAGATATCAATATTGACAACAAGAATTTTGGTTATGGCAGAGCAATCAAAGCATTAAAAGGAAAAACACATGCAAAAAATATCGTCTACAAAGAAGTGTTCAGTAAGATACCATAACATTAAAAACTATTAAACTATAATACATAATTATCTAACTAACATGATCAAATTGATCATTTGTGTAAGTTTTGATGATGTCCATTTATTTTAATTTTTTGTAGTATGCTAATGTGTGATGACCCGATATGTCATTTTTAATTAACTTTCATTTATGTATTCCGAGACCTCGAATAGCTCCATTCAACCTTCCTCGATTTGCGTGTGCAATTCGTATCTTTTTCCGAAAACTTTTATGTGAAAAAAACCAAAGAAAAAAAATGAAATTTTGCCTTTAAATCAAGAAGGCGATTTTGAAATATCGGCATAACTTCAAAAAGGTAAGTATCTTGCCTAACCTTGAGTGGGGGAATTATCCCTTAGGCATTGAGTCTTATGTAAAAATTGTGTGATTGGAAGTCGTGTACGCGAGGTGACGAGTACGTACTCGGGCTTATATGTGCAAATTTTACTGGTTTAAAGTTTTAGGCATTTTTATGTATTAAATTGGATAATTATTGGCATTTAGTAAATCCTTGAATTGTCACGCCTCATTCCTTATCTGTCGAGTTTATATTTTATATGATAATTTGGTGTTATTAACACTTGAATTTTTATGTGAATTCCGTGTGTTTGTTGATTTAATATTTTTCTTGGAATTAAATTCATGATGGAATCCTTATCTGCAAATATTTATTAAATAAGTTTAAACTGAAAAGTTAATATAATTATCAAGAATTTGGATTAATGAAAGTGTTGCCCTATACTAAGTATTTTTCACCTTTGTTGATTGTTTTGAGGTTTTATATACGTTGTGTGGAGCCTTGGGCTATTTGTTGAGAAATTTATTGATTCTGCTACATATTGGAAATTTGGTTGTGGTTAGTGGCAAATTGTGATATAAATTGTTGTATTGTGTTGTGGTTTAAACACTCTCCTTGATGTTATTTATGCTTCCTACCTTGCTTGTTAATGATACACATGTGCTGGGTAAGGAAGAGTGTAAAGCACGAAGGGTGATGCCGTACCATTTGAATTGTACACGAAGGGTGATACCGTGCCATTTGATAGTAAAGCACGAAGGGTGATGACGCGCCATTTAGAGTGTAAAGCACAAAGGGTGATGCCGTGCCATTTTATTTACATTATCAAGTGAGGATGAGAGTAAAAGTACGAAGGGAGATGCTGTGCCATTATTTTTATATTATCATATGTTCGTAGTACGAAGGGTGTTTCCATGCAAGCGAGGACGAGAAACATACATTATATTGTGATATCTTCTTGTTGTGTATACATTAATGCCTTTATCTTGAGTTGTTATTGTGCACTTATGTTTTCTGTGTGACTTGTAGTTGTGGTTGCTGACTGTGTGCTTCCCACTTTACTTCTTTTATTGTTATTGAAATTTCTCCCACCTAGTTGGTACTGTTATATGTATGCACGGTAAGAAAAAGATAAATGCATGAAGGGTATTGCCGTGCCAATTGATTTGATTTACATATATACATTGGATGAGAATGAGACAAGTGCACGAAGGTATTTCCGTGCTATTGATGTGATATATTGTAACGACCCGACTTGTCATTTTAAGAATTAACGCCCCGTTCAACGATTTAAGGTCTTGAGCAGCTTCGTATTATGTGTATTGACTTGTGTGCGTGGTTGAATTCAGTTACCGGATGATTCAGGGTGATTTGGGACACTTGGTCCCTAAAACGGAAGTTTAAATCTTAGGATTTTGACCATAGTCGGAAATGTGTGAAGACGACTGGGGAATGGAGTTCTGTCGGTTCCGTTAGCTCCGTTGGGTAATTTTGGACTTAGGAGTGTGTCCGAAAAATTATTTGGAGGTCTGTAGTGGAATTAAGCTTGAAATGACAAAAGTCAAATTTTTGAAAAGTTTGACCGGGGGTTTACTTTTTGATATCAGGGCCGAAATCTGATTCTGGAAATTGGAATAGCTTCGTTATGTCAATTATAACTTGTGTGCAAAATTTGAAATCATTCCAGATTGATTTAATGTGTTTCGGCACAAGATATAGAATTTGAAATTTCAAAGTTCATTAGGCTTGAATTGGAGTATGATTAGTGGCTTTGATGTTGTTTGATGTGATTTGAGGCCTCGAGCAGGTTCATGTTATGTATTGGAAATGGTTGGTACGATTGGACGGGGTCCCGGGGGCCTCGGGTTTGATTCGAGGTGGTTCCGGACCAAGTTTGGGTGTTTTGATGTTGCTGGTTGCTGGTTCTGGTGTTGTTCTTCGCGTTCGCGAGGAGCCTCTCACGTGCACGAAGAAGGATTTTGTTGTTAGGACTTTGTTCTTTACGTTCGCAAAGAGGTTCTCGCGTTCGCGAAGAAGGAAATTTTACTGTTCGTCATCAGATTTTAGAGGCTCATATCTTGAAATATATAAGGAATTTGGAGATAATCCAAAAATTAAAGTTGTAGCTCTTTGTATCTAGTTTCCAGAAAGGTAAACCATTTGTCATTTAGAGTTGTGTACAAAAATTTATGGTAGATATACTATAGGCTATCTGGGAAGAGTTTGGAAATCTCCGTTGCATAGGGCTGACTTTGAAAGCATATATCTCGAAATCTATGAGGAATTGGGAGATGAGTAACAAATGAAAGTTATATCCCTTGGAGTCTAGTTTTCAGAAAGTCAAACCATTCATCATTTGGAGTTTTGTAAAAAAAAGTTATGACCATTATACTAAAGGCTATCTGAGAAAAGTTTGAAAATGACTTTTGAAGAATTTGTTTATCGCGAACGCGAGGGGAGTCTCGCGAACGCGAAGAACAAACCCCTGGGCAGCAGAATAAAGTCCAACTTTGTGTTATTCTTCCATTTTTGGACCAAGGAAGCTCGGGTGAGGCGATGTTTCGAGAGTTTTTCAAGAAAAATATTGGGGTAAGAATTCCTAACTTGATTTTGGTTAAATTACATGAATCTATTGTTGTTTTTATCACTAAATTAGTGAATTGGGTTGAAAATTTTAGAAAACTCTCTTGATTTAAATTTAAGATTTGGAGGTCGATTTGTTATTGGAATTCGATAAAATTGGTATGGTTGAACCCGTATCGGAATGGGTGTTCGAATTTCATGACAATTATGTCGGTTCCGAGAGGCGGGTCCCGCATTGACTTTTGTTGACTTTTTAGAATAAATTTTTAAGTCGACGTATTATTATCCAGAATTATTTCTGATGAATTTTAATGAAATTATACAATTAATTTGGATAGATTTGGGCGGTCTGGAGGTCAATTCAGGAAAGAATGCGATTTTGGAATATCGGCATAACTTCAAAAATGTAAGTGTCTTGCTTAACCTCGAGTGAGGGAATTACCCCTTAGGCATCGAGTCATATGTGCCATTTGTAAAATGTGAAAAGCTGAGTACGCGAGGTGACGAGTACGTACTCGGACGCATATGTGCAAATTTTCTTGGTTTAAAGTTTTAGGGATTCTTATGTATTAAATTAGATAATTGTTGGCATTAGTAAATCCTTGAATTATCATGCCTCGTTCCTTGTTTGTTAAATTTACATTTTATATAATAAATTTAGTTTTATTGTCACTTGGATTTTACGTGAATTCCGTGTGTTATTTGATTTAATATTTTCTTAGAATTAAATCCATGATGGAACCCTTATCTATAAATATTTATTAATTAGTTTAAATTGAGGAGTTAATATAATTATCAAGAATTTGGATTAATGAAGATGTTGCCCTATACTGAGTAATATTCACCTATGTTGATTGTTTTGATGTTTATTATACGCTGTGTGGAGCCTTGGGATATTTGTTGACAGATTTATTGATTCTGCTACATATTTAGAATTTTGTTGTGGTCAGTGGAAATTGCTATATGAATTGTTATATTGTGTTGTGGTTTAAACACTCTCCTTGATGTTATTTATGCTTCCTACCTTGCCTGTTAATGATATACATGTGCTTGGTAAGGAAGAGTGTAAAGCACAAAGGTTGATGTCGTGCCATTTGAGAGTGTAAAGCACGAAGGGTGATGTCGTTCCATTTGAGAGTGTAAAGCACGGAGGGTGATGCCGTGCCATTGAGAGTGTAAAGCATGAAGGGTGATGCCGTGCTATTTCATTTATATTATCAGGTGAGGATGAGAGTAAAAACACGAAGGGTGATGTTGTTGAATTATTTTTTTGTTATCATATATTCATGGCACGAAGGGTGTTTTCGTGCAGGCGAGGACGAGAGACATACATTATATTATGATATCGTTTTGTTGTGTATACATTCATGCCTTTATCTTGAGATGTTATTATGCACCTATGTTTTATGTGTGACTTGTAGTCGTTGTTGCTTCATGTGTGCCTTCACTTTATTTCTTTTATTGTTATTGGCATTTCTCCCATCTAGTTGGTACTATTATATGTATGCACAGTGAGAAAGATATAAATGCACGAAGGGTGTTGCCGTGCCAATTGATTTGAATCAAATATATATATATTGGGTGAGAATGAGATAAGTGCACGAAGGTAATGCCGTGCCATTTGATGTGATATGTTGAATGTATTCCTCACGCCAGGAAAGTTAAATGAGGCGTCACATGGTGACTTTTATTAGAAAGATATTTATTTGAAAGAATTATATTATAAAGATATTTACTTGAGAGAAGTATATTTGAAAGATATTTATTGGAAAGAATTATATTAGAAAGATATTTACTTGAAAGAATTATATTATAAAGTTATTTACTTGAGAGAAGTATATTTGAAAGGTATTTATTCGAAAGAATTATATTAGAAAGATATTTATTTGAAATAATTATATTATAAAGATATTTACTTGAAAGAAGTATATTTGAAAGATATTTACTTGAAAGAATTATATTCGAAAAGGTATTTACTTGAAAGAATTATATTTGAAAGATATTTACTTGAAAGAATTACATTCAAAAGATATTTATTTGAAAGAATTATATTCGAAAGATATTTACTTGAAAGAATTATATTCGGAAATATATTTATTGAAAAGGATTATATTCCAGAGATTTTTATTGAATAACTTTGATAAAAGATGTATATTCTGAAGGACCTAATTAATTGGTTGTACCTATGTTTATTAGTCGTTTGAGCAATATTTATGGTGTTCCTGTTACCTTGCTGTTTAAATTACTAGTTGATTGATGTTGCTATTACTGCTATTTGTTTTCTATTATTTTTGCATGCTATATTGCACAGGTTATTAGACTAGTGAGTGTCTTGACTGTACCTCGTCTCTACTCCATTGAGGTTAGTCTTGATACTTACTGGGTACCGACCGTGGTGTACTCATACTAAACTTCTGTATATTTTTGTGCAGAATCAGGTATTGGAGATATCGGACTTGAGAAGAGTTAAAGCGGGATCGTAAGGATTCAAGGTAGAGCTGCTTGGTCGTCGCAGTCCCTTGGAGTCTTTTCATTTCATTGTACTGTTAATTTTTAATCAAACAGTATTGTATATTTGGTCCTCGTCATCATTCCATGTATTCAGCTAGAGTTCGTGACTTAGTACTACCAGTCTTGGGAGGTTGTATATTCTTATTTGTTCCGCTGTTAGTTTTGATTATTTATNTAAAGCGGGATCGTAAGGATTCAAGGTAGAGCTGCTTGGTCGTCGCAGTCCCTTGGAGTCTTTTCATTTCATTGTACTGTTAATGTTTAATCAAATAGTATTGTATATTAGGTTTTCGTGATCATTCCATGTATTCAGTTAGAGTTCGTGACCCAGTACTACCAGTCTTGGGAGGTTGTACATTCATATTTGTTCCGCTATTAGTTTTGGTTATTTATTTAATTAAAAAAAATAGCTTCAAAATGTGATACAAATCGACTTACCTAGTCTTTGAGACTAGGTGCCATCACGACGCCTGTGGTGGGATTTTGGGTCGTGACATATATTGAATATATTTCTTACACCAGGAAAGATAAATGAGGTGTCACATGGTGACTTTTACTTGAAGGAATTATATTTGAAAGAGATTTATTTAAAAGAATTATATTTGAAGATATTTATTTGAAGGAATTATATTTGAAAGAGATTTATTTAAAAGAATTATATTTGAAAGATATTTATTTGAAGGGACTATATTTGAAATATATTTATTATAAAGTATTATATCTTGAAGATTATTTGAAAAGCATATAGGCGAAAGATTGATATTTGAAGGACTTGATTAATTGGTTGTACTTGTATTCATTATTTGTTGAGGAATATTAATGGTGTTATTGTTGTCTTGCTGTGTATATCACTAGTTGATTAGTGTTGCCATCATTGTTATTTATTTCCTATTATTTTTGTATACTATATTGCACAGGTTATTAGACTAGTGAGTGTCTTGACTGTACCCCGTCACTACTCCACTGAGGTTAGTCTTGATACTTACTGGGTACCGACTGTGGTGTACTCATACTACACTTCTGCATATTTTTGTGCAGAGTTAGGTATTGGAGATATCGGACTCGGGAAAAGTTAGAGTGTGATCGCAAGGATTCAAGGTAGAGCTGTTTGGTCGTTGTAGTCCCTTGCAGTNTTTATTTAAAAGAATTATATTTGAAAGATATTTATTTGAAGGGACTATATTTGAAATATATTTATTATAAAGTATTATATCTTGAAGATTATTTGAAAAGCATATAGGCGAAAGATTGATATTTGAAGGACTTGATTAATTGGTTGTACTTGTATTCATTATTTGTTGAGGAATATTAATGGTGTTATTGTTGTCTTGCTGTGTATATCACTAGTTGATTAGTGTTGCCATCATTGTTATTTATTTCCTATTATTTTTGTATACTATATTGCACAGGTTATTAGACTAGTGAGTGTCTTGACTGTACCCCGTCACTACTCCACTGAGGTTAGTCTTGATACTTACTGGGTACCGACTGTGGTGTACTCATACTACACTTCTGCACATATTTTTGCAGAGCCAGGTATTGGAGGTATCGGACTCGGATAAAGTTAGAGTGTGATCGCAAGGACTTAAGGTAGAGCTGTTTGGTCGTCGCAGTCCCTTGGAGTCTTTCTATTTTTATTGTACTGTTAATTTCTTAATCGAACAGTATTGTATATTCGATCCTCGAGATCATTTCATGTATTCATTTAGAGTTAGTGGCTCAGTATTACCAGTCGTGGGAGGTTGTATTAAATTATATGTTTTAAAAAAATGGCTTGAATTGTTATTAAAATCGGCTTACCTAGTCTTAGAGACTAAGTGTCATCACGACGCCTGTGGTGGGATTTTGGGTCGTGACAAGTTGGTATCAGAGCTCTAGGTTCATAGGTTCTACGAGTTTAGTAGAGTCTTGCAGATCGGTACGGAGACATCTGTACTTATATTCGAGAGGCTACAGAGCTAGCAGGAAATATTTTTACTTCTTTCATTCCTTATCGTGCGGCATTTATTCAGCTTGAAGCATATATCTTATGTTCTTTTACATCCACTCGTGTATGAAATTGTGCACTCGGTATCAACTATGCGCCAACGGTTCGTGATACTACA
>AWOL01S0065750.1:9841-24207 GCA_000715115.1 Nicotiana otophora
AAGTTTGATGCAGTTTGGGTGATTGTTGACAGGTTGACCAAGTCTGCACATTTTATTCCTGTTGTGACTACGTATACTTCAGAGAGGTTGGCCCAGATTTATATTCAGGAGATAGTTCGGTTGCATGGTGTGCCAATTTCCATCATATCAGATAGAGGCCCTCAGTTGACTTCACATTTCTGGAGAGCAGTACAGAGTGAATTAGGGACCCGTGTAGAGCTCAACACAGCTTTTCATCCGCAGACCGATAGGCAGTCAGATCGGACACTTCAGATTTTGGAGGATATGCTCAGGGCATGTGTGATTGACTATGGAGGTCAGTGGGATCGTTTCCTGCCTTTGGCCGAGTTTGCTTATAATAACAGTTACCAATCCAGCATTGAGATGGCTCCATTTGAGGCTTTATATGGTCGTCGATGCCGTTCACCTATCAGATGGTTTGAGCCCGGTGAGGCTAAGTTATACGGTACTGATTTGGTAAAGGATGCCTTGGAAAAGGTGAAGTTGATTCAGGAGCGACTTCGTACAACACAGTCCAGACAGAAGAGTTACGTGGATCAGAAAGCACGTGATTTATCCTTTATGGTAGGTGAAAAGTTCTCTTGAAGGTTTCGCCGATGAAGGGGATTATGAGATTCGGAAAGAAGTGCAAGTTGAGCCCAAGGTGTATAGGATCATTTGAGGTGTTGAGACGAGTTGGGGAGGTTGCTTATGAGCATGCATTGCCTCCCAGTCTATCGTGAGTTCATCCGGTTTTTCATGTATCTATGCTCCGGATGTATCATGCTGACCTATCACATGTGTTGGACTTCAGCACAGTTCAACTAGATAAGAGTTTGGGTTATGAAGAATAGCCATTTGCCATTGTTGATAAACAAGTTCTCCAGTTGAGGTCCAAGAGGATTTCTGCAGTAAAGGTCCAGTGGAGGGGCCAATCAGTCGAGGAAGAGACTTGGGAGGCCGAGGAAGACATACAGAGCAGATATCCACACTTATTCAGCACTCCAGGTACAATTCTAAACCAGTTCGAGGACAAACGTTTGTTTAAGAGGTGGAGAATGTAATGACCTAACCGGTCATTTTAACTTTTATAAACTCGTTCCCTAAAATAAAACTCCCCGAACATCCTTTTATTAATTTATGACTTACGGGGATTGTTGGTCCGGGATTTGGAAGCGTTTGGGTTGAAATCGGAACACTTGGTTCCTTAAGTTAGCTTTAAATGGACAAGTTTGACTTCAGTCAACATTTTGAGAAAACGACCTCGGAGTCGGGATTTGACGGTTCCAATAGGTTCGTATGATGATTTCGGACTTGGGAGTATGTTTGAATCGAGTTTTGGATAACCCGGGAACGTTTTGGCGCTTAATAGTGAAAATCAACTATTTGAAGGTTTGAAGTTCTTTAAATTTGGTTTGGAGTGGTTTTTGTTTTGAGTAATTGAAGTACGTTTGGAATTCCGAGTTTGGGAATAGTTCCGTATAGTGATTTAAGACTTGCACGCAAAATTTCATGTCATTCCGAGTAGTTTAAGTATATTTTGGCGCATTGGAAGTAAATTGAAGAACGTGAAGTTCTTAAGTTTGATTCAATTTGGTTTGGGGTATGATTTTTAGATTTGATGTTGTTTTACACATTCTGTGAGTTCGAACGAGTCTGTTTTATGATTTCAAACCTGTTGGTATATTCGGCCGGGGCTCCAGGGGCCCCGAGTGTTAACCGAACGAGGCTCTAATCAATTTTGGAATTTTGAAAAAGAGATGAAGCTTCCAGCTTCTGGTATGATCGCACCTGCGCATAGTCAGCCGCAGGTGCGAGCTCGCAGGTGCGAGCCAACAGCCGCAGGTGCGAAGGGGAGGATCTGCCCAGCCATCGCAGATGCGAAGAATTGGGTTCCGCACCTGCGGAAGAAATGCTCGCTTCTGCGTAAGCGCAGGTGCGCCCATCCCTTCGCACCTGCGCATTTTTCCGATTTGCGCACAAGGCCATCGCACCTGCGCGTTCGCAGGTGCGCCAAATGCTTCACTCTGTGATGGCTGGGCAGGTTTCTCTGGTTCGCACCTGTGATTGGTGGCTCGCACCTGCGGCTGTCCAAGTGCAGGTGCGATTATGACAGTAGCTGGGAGCTTCAGTCCTTGCTCAATTTTCCAAAATTAGTCTGAGCCTCGTCCGGTTAACACTCAGGACCCCGGGGCCCCACTCGAACATACCAACAGGTTTGAAATCATACAACGGACTCGCTCGAACTCTCGGAACGCGTAAAATAACATCAAATCTAAGAATCATTCCCTAAACCAAATTGATTCAAACTTAAGAATTTGAAGTTCTTTAACTTACTCCCAATGCGCCGAAATATACTTAAACTACTCGGAATGACACGATAATTTGCGTGCAAGTCTTAAATCAATATACGGAACTATTCCCAAACTCGAAATTCCAAACAGACTTTAATTACTCAAAATCCTACTCCAAACCAAATTTGAAGAATTTTAAACCTTCAAATAGTTAATTTTCACTATTAAGCGCCAAAACGCTCCCGGGTTATCCAAAAACCGATTCGAACATACGCCCAAGTCCGAAATCATCATACGAACCTATTGGAACCGTTAAATCCCGATTCCGAGGTCGTTTTCTCAAAATGTTGACCGAAGTCAAACTTGTCCATTTAAAGTTATCTTAAGGAACCAAGTATTCCGATTTCAACCCAAACACTTCCAAATCCCGAACTAACCATCCCCGCGAGTCATAAATTAATAAAATCATGTTCGGGGAGTTATATTTTAGGGAACGAGTTTCTAAAAGTCGAAACAACTGGTTGGGTCGTTACATTCTCTCCCACTTAAATATACGTTCGTCCTCGAACGTGCTAAGGTGTGTTCCGGAGTTATCGAAAATTAATGTTTAACACCTCGTGCACCTACCAGTGCTACCACACCCAATTGAGCACATTAACTCGAGCCAATATGAAAATCCTCCACTTTATTTAGGCAAATAAGCCTTAAAGTCCAATTCTAACATCCAGAATTCTCCACCATGCTTGTTTCCAACCTATGAATGTCGTATCAATCACTACACGATGAACCAATACAGGATTGCATACCTTTGTTGAATTTAGACCATGCACCGCATCATTCACATGACTATAATAACATTCTCCGATAACAATAGCCAAAATTCCACGAATCTGATGTTCACAACACACCTCATGATACATATAAGTCCTGTTCCAACTCTTGAACCGCTTCCACGATGGAAGAAATGTGTAGAAATTCATAACCAACTGCTGAGTCAACAAATTATTGAGTTTCTCCTTCTGGCAAGAACCATTGCCTCATTATGGACCAAATAATGGTATTTTCTCTTTATTATACTTCATATAATCCAATCGTACTGATCCCCGATCCAATAACCTCGTCTTACTTAGTATAAGCTGCTCGGGCAATAATCCACCTCAGACATGATAAAAAGTCTCCTATGATGCCACAATGAGCTAATAAGCTACGGACTCGATTGCGATACATAAGGAAAACAGACTATGGAAAAGATTACTCAACCCACGTGACTAATTAAACAACTGAAAAGGTGTCATGAACCTTCCTCAGAAAAGTGGAGCACAAAAACACACAAAATAGAATATAGGGAACTGTTCTCAGTATTACACTGTTGCAGCGTGCAACCCTATCCGCACAAAAGAATCTATATAAAAATAAATACTTACTGAGCTAGCATGCTCATTACTTATAAAATATCCGAACATCGGACACAAGCACGCTAAGTGCATAATACCATCCTTGGAAGGACCAACAACGCCATACGCTACAAAACTCAAGCACAACTAAGGTGCGATACATGATCTGAATCTCGAGAGCCATCCTGCTCACATAACACCATCGCTACACGGAACCTCAACACATAAGCAATTTATCAAGACGTTTCATAACTCACACGTCACAATATAGTATTACATAAAATAACCGATGACGAAACGACATCCAACGTCCGAATAATCCTCCATAAGGAGCGCTATGCTAAATGAACACATCTGGCCTGATATAGAGCCCATATTCATATTTAAATCCATCCACAGACCTCTAGCCGATTCTGATCGCACCGTACTAGGCTAATAACCTTTCAAAGATCCATAATAACCTTTTTTCCCATAACACACAAGAATAGCCGTCATAATCGGAATAAACTTCCACAGTCCACAACCAAATGAACCGAGCGCCCTCCAGGCATAAATTCTCGAATCAGCGATATGACCACAATCTTTATACTTGGTTTCAATCTTCACTCAATCAAGTGACTACATGTCACTCTTACACAATCTTTCCGTGAGACACGCTCCCACGACCTTCCGCACCAGGTAACAAGTCTGCACATCCATGCTACCGGTTACACTAATGCTCTAAAGCGTATCAAGAATCCACAAATCAATACACAAGGCCTCTTACGCCTGACATCGACCTTAGATGATGCCAAAAACAATACCATCTTACTTTAAACATCTAAATCCCTTTCCTACTCATCCGAGCTCATGACATCCTTGTCAACATCAAACCGGAATCTTAAATCCTCGACTTTCGAATCCCATGCTACTTAGTGCACTTAACCACGCCAATGCGCAGGAGTACATGAATTCCATCATAACTCCCAAACCACTAATAGGGTAAACACTTCATCATATAGAAACCTTCTACTTAACTTATTTCAATAGAACCAGTGCAACACTTGACTAAATGCCGCAGAATATACCGGCCTCAAGTAGTGGTCTAAACCACCATAACTCTTCTGGGATCCCTCTACACATAACATGTCACAATACTTGAATTTCTCCAAATAAAATCAATTATGACGGCCGTCAAGCCTCGCACGTACCGCCACAAATCACATGCACAATTCAATGCGCTGCAGGAACTGATCATTGCCACCATCGCACCGATTCAACCATTGTTAGTCGATCCGTTTTTTTTTCTCAATTTATTCTCAACTTGCCTTATAAATAATAATAGCTCCATTCATTACATCATGAACTCAAATCCGCAGTCATCCCAAGTGACCTTATTTCGCGAGACCACGCTATTTCAAAACCCACTAATTATCTCATATCCCTCCTTTTGCGCACTTTCACATCTTCAATCGGTACGCCCATTGTGATACTTCTTTTATGAATCCGAAGTTATTTTCTTCCGTTTCTATATTGCTACACCACAACTTGAAGATAACGCAGAGTACTCCAATCCCCGTTTCATAATCTGTTGCAAAAGCTCGATACTCAACCATACTATAGACTCGAGATCCTTAGATACCACACTTTATATTGTTGAATCCACTAGGACCGTTATTGAGAGTCACTTGCTCCGACTTGTTCCCAAACATGATCAATTCCAAGGCCCTTCTAGCACATGGACACTTTATCAAGGAAACATCCGACTATTTCACTTTCCTGTGCATTACATCTACACGAAACATAAATTCTGAGTCTTCCAAAAACCTGAATATGAATTGATAAGGCCAAATATGGCACACATTCCCCAAATACTTTTCTCAAATTACCACTGATGTTTTCTTTCCTTAGTTGCAATGACCCACTAATACACAGATAACCAAAAACCACACAAGTTGATACTATGCAATCCAATCATACACGGTGGGGCTCTCCCACTTAGCTTGAAGCTACAATTACAAAATTGTTGGAATCCCCCGAGATTCTTTATTCATTGTTGACATGATCCTGCACACGCAACTCGCCAAATTTTCTCGAAATCCTTCTATTAACCTTTAATAAATACTCTGAACCACTAGCCACATTTACATATTAAATTTCTTACCGGAAGCTTTGTCAATACCACGCAACCACTAACCTGCTCACAGGAGATAATCCACCCGTGGAAATTACATGCCGACATATTCCAACGTCGCTGCACTGGGTGCAAATACTACGAAATCAGTAAATCATCCTGAGTCCAGGCTCATTCACCAGCTGCACTAGCTCATTCACTCCTCATGGACGTCAACTAGAGGTGTGAAAATACCTTCCAATCCAAAGTCATGTTGTATACTTCTTCATATCAAGCAACTCCCTCATGTTGTATCCAATCTTTCTCAATATAGCAGCTAATATTACAACTTAAGTCCGTAGACCTAGTCATTGTCCATTCTACATCCCAAATCACTCCAAATGTTCCTCAAGACGTGTAATCATCCTACCACGTAACCCACGTGCTACCTTGGAACTCTCCTACTTTGGTCAACCATATCCTTTAAGTAACTACTCTGCTTCTGTTTTCTTACACTTGGCCTTTTCGGAGCCTAACCACAGCAAGACACCTACCACATGTCCCTCCTTATCCTTCGCTGCCCAGTTGTTGTTTTAACTCAAAATCCGTCTCTATAGCACTTGAACCAATAGCTTGTTACCAGCTTTAAACCTTTCTGACGATCATCCTTCTTGAGACATCAACACTAGAAACACTGCTTCCATCCTAAATCATTGCACACCGTGATCTCTAACGACTGTTTCCCCTATACAAATTCCTAACACCCTGTCATGAAGGCGAGTTGAAGAAAACCATAACACTGGCGAACCTTAACGTATTTTACAAGGTGATGACACCACATCAAAATTGAGAATTCTACCACACTCGAAAATATCAAGCTTCGGTACTCCCTCAAACCCCAAACCTGAACATTCATAGTCTGATTGCCTTTTCTCCGCTGGAATTAAAACATGGAACCTCTGAATCATGTACTGAGAAAACCTTCTTTCAAGTTGTTTTACTACCCTGACACATAGACAGGCATTCTACCATTATATAAACACTGTGTGATAACAACGCACAAATCGTCGTAACAATCAATGCCAAATTTCAAAACCTTAGGTAGTATTGATAGTTAACTTGAAACGATAGAGCGGCCTTCCGCAAGGCGACAACAATAGCCCAATTAATTACACAAGGAGAAGCATCCCGCACTACATCTGTAGTACCATTAAAAATTTTCTCGATCCCCAATTTATAACAAGCGCTTCATTTCGCATAAGATTTAATAAGAAGAAAATGTAGGCATGAGCCTCAAAGGAATCAAATCGCACGATGAGGAATAAAAAAGGAAAGTATTCCTAATAGCCATATAGCTCCTCGAAGATAAGCACAGACGTCTCTGTACCGATCAACAAGAATCTACTAGACTCGCTCATGACTCGTGAGACCTAAGTGAACCTAGTGCTCTAATACCATGTTGGTCACGACCCAAAATCCATTAAAGGCCGTGATGGCGCCGGACACCACTGTCAGGCAAGCCAACCATAATCAATTAACTTAATTACCCATTTTAGTATTTTTGAAATAAAACTTTCTTCAATGAAATTGTAAAGATAAAACTCATAGAGTAAATGACAAATATTTTTAGCAACTAAATTTCTAAACAATTCACAACCATTCCCAAAACCCGGTGTCACAAGTGCATGAGCATTTACTAAGGAATTAAAAAAGAAATACAGCATCTGTCCAGAATACAAATTAGACAGGAAAATATAATAACTCTGAAGGAGACTCTGTTAGTTGCGGATCGTAATATAGAATGCAGCTCACCTATGTCCCCACACACCTCTGCGCCCAGAAGGCCTCTATACATATATGTACCTGCCCAATAAAATGTGCAACAAGTGCAGTATGAGTACGAAAACAGCGTGTACCTAGTAAGTATCAAACCTAATCTCAAAGTGGTAGAGACGAGATAGCCGACTTTGACACTCACTATGGGTCAATAATAATAATTGGAATAGATTGTAATTATTCAAATCAGCATGGTTCACAGAGTTAACAATAATTTTATTCATTTAGCAGAAATAATAACAATCCTTCCAATGCAACAATTTTTCCAATTTATTTATTTAAATCATGTAGTTTCAATAAAACTTTCAATTTATCAAATAGCTTTACAAGCTGCAATTCAATTTCAATAAATTTTCAATTTATCAATTAAATCTCATTTACACGAATAATAATTAATTCCTTAACAAGCAAGAATAATAATTCATTAAATTATTAAAGTATCGTATAATTATTATTATTAAGCACGATTTCTGCCGAGGACGTACTTTCCGATCCAGAGTGTCGTGTACACTGTCAAGGGACGTGCGACGCGATCCATAGATGCATCTATCCTGCCGAGAGGTTCGGCCCGCTCCACAAGAAAGGAAGACATTTTCTTATGTACCTCCGGAAGGAGAGTATATTTATTATTGGATAAATTTGGGAGGAAGAACAATTTCTTTTGACAATTAATTAATTTAAACAGAAAATCAAACATATGAGATTCCCATCCTTTAATATCTTTATCTAACAATTCACAATATATTCATAAATACAAATTAATTAATATTAATTAAATAAAGAATGTAATTTACACAAGTAATTCATGCTTTGAGTCCTAAACTACTCGGACTTTAGCATTAATAGTAGCTACGCACGGACTCTCGTCACCTCGTGCGTACGTAGCCCTCGCAATTAGCAACAATTATTAAATTTAATCCCTATGGGGTAAGTTTCCCCTCACAAGATTAGACAAGAGACTTACCTTCGTCTCAAAGTTCACTTTCCGATTACCACGTCGCGTTGAATTCTCGATTCGACGCCGAAAAATCCGAAACTATCCAAATATTATACAAAATAATTAATATATGCTAAATGATTCGAAATTTATCTATTAAATAAATTACCTTATACAAAATGGTAAAATTCCTAAAATTTACCCCGAGCCCACGTGCTTGGATTCTGAAAATTTTCGGATGAAAACGTTACCCATAATCTCAAGAACTCGAATATATAATTTCTACCCAATTCCATAACTATTTTCGTGGTCAAAATCTCATTTTTATAAAAATCTAGGTTTTTCATCTAACTCTTTGATTTCTAAGATTTACTAGTTATAGTCTACTTATAATCTATGTATTTAACTCAAAGGGTGTAGAATTAACTTACCTCCAAGTTGATAGTTGAAACTCCTCACAAAGAGCTCTGAAATCGCCAAACAATGGATGAAAAATAGAAAGAAATGGACTGAGTTTTCGTCCGTTTAAAGGTTTTGCCCAGATAGGTTTTCGCACCTGCGGAAGGAGTACCGCACATGCGGCTTTCGCACCTACGAAAATTCCTCACAGGTGCGCATTTTTCCTTATTTTCCTGGTTACGCACCTGCGGAAGAAATGCTCGCTTCTGCGCAAGCGCAGGTGTGCCCATCCCTTCGCACCTGCCCATTTTTCCGCTTCTGCGCACAAGGCCATCGCACCTGCGCGTTCGCAGGTCCGCCAAATGCTTCGCATCTGCGATGGCTGGGCAGGTTTCTCTCGTTCACACCTGCGATTGGTGGCTCGCACCTGCGGCTGTCCAAGCGCAGGTGCGATTATAACAGTAGCTGGGAGCTTCAGTCCTTGCTCCAATTCCCAAAATTGGTCTGAGCCTCGTCCGGTTAACACTCGGGACCCCTGGGGCCCCGCCTAAACATACCAACAGGTTTGAAATCATAAAACGGACTTGCTCGAGCTCTCGAAATGCATAAAACAACATCAAATCTAAGAATCATACCCTAAACCAAATTGATTCAAACTTAAGAATTTGAAGTTCTTTAATTTACCCCCAATGCGCTGAAATATACTTAAACTACTCGGAATGACATGAGAATTTGCGTGCAAGTATTAAATCAATATACGGAACTATTCCCAAACTCGAAATTCCAAACAGACTTCAATTACTCAAAATCCTACTCCAAACCAAATTTAAAGAATTGTAAACCTTCAAATAGTTAAGTTTCACTATTAAGCGCTAAAACGCTCTCGGGTTACCCAAAACCCGATTTGAACATACGCCTAAGTCCGAAATCATCATACGAACCTATTGGAACCGTCAAATCCCGATTTCGAGGTTGTTTTCTCAAAATATTGACCGAAGTCAAACTTGTCCATTTAAAGTTAACTTAAGGAACCAAGTGTTCTGATTTCAACCCAAACACTTTCAAATCGTGAACCAACCATCCCCGCGAGTTATAAATTAATAAAAGCATGTTCGGGGAGTTTTATTTTAGGGAACGGGTTTCTAAAAGTCGAAATGACCGGTTGGGTCGTTACAGGTCCTTTGGGTGCAGGTGCGGAGCCAGCCCAAGAGGAAAAATCTCGCACCTGCGAGGCTTTTCCGCAGGTGCGAACACCTTCCGCAGGTGCAAAAAAGCTGTCTGGGCAGAACCTTAAAACGGACGAAGCTCAGTCCATTTTTGTTCGTTTTTCTTCTATGTTTGGGCGATTTTCAGAGCTTTTTGAGAAGAGATTTCAACTAGTAATTTGAGGGTAAGTTAATTCTACACCCCTTGAGTTAAATACATAGATTATAAGTAGATTATAACTAGTAAATCTTAGAAATCAAAGAATTAGATGAAAAATCTAGATTTTTATAAAAGTGAGCTTTTAACCACGAAAATAGTTATGGAATTAGGTAGAAATTATATATTCAAGTTCTTGAGATTATGGGTAACGTTTTCATCCCAATATTTTCAGAATCCGAGCATGTGGGCCCGAGATGAATTTTAAGAATTTTACTATTTTGGATAGGGTAATTTATTTAATAGATAAATTTCGAATTATTGAACATATATTAATTATTTTATATAACTTTTGGATAGTTTCGAATTTTTCGGCATTGAATCAAGAATTATACGCGACGCGATAATCGGAAAGTGGACTTTAAGACGAGGTAAGTCTCTTGTCTAATCTTGTGAGGGGGAAATTACCCCATAGGGATCAAATTGAATAATTTTTGATAATTGCGGGGGCTACGTACGCACGAGGTGACGAGAGTCCGTCCGTAGCTACTATTATTGCTAAAGTCCGGGTAGTTTACGACTCAAAGCATGAATAACTTGTGTAAATTGTATTCCTTGTTTAATTAATATTATTTGATACATTTATATATATGTTGTGAATTGTTAGATAAAAATATTAAAGGATGGGAAATTCATATGTTTGATTTTCTTTGTAAATTAATTAATTGTTAAAAGAAATTATTCTTCCTCCCGAATTTATCTTATAATAAAATATACTCTCCTTCCGGAGGTACATAAGAAAGTGTCCTCCTTTCTTGTGGAGCGGGCCGAACGCCTCGGCAGGATAGATGCATCTTTGGATAGCGCCGCACGTCCCTCGGCAGTGTACACGATACTCTGGATCGGACCGTTCGTCCTCGACAGAAATCATGCTTAATAATAATAATAATTAAACGATACTTTAAAAGTTTATTTCAGCTTGTGAAGCTAATTGATAAATTGAAAAATCCTTGGAATTTAATGAATTATTATTCTTGCTTGTTAAAGAATTAATTATTATTCCTGTAAATGATATTTAATTGATAAATTCGAAATTATTTGAATTTAAGGAATTTAATTAATATATTGAGAATTGTTGCATTTGAAGGAATTTGATTATTTTCGCTGATTAAATAAATTAATTTAAATTATGTAAATCATGCTGACTTAAATATCCTAGTTGTATTTCAATTATTATTATTGACCCATAGTGAGTGTCAAAGTCGACCATCTCGTCTCTACCACTTCGAGATTAGGCTTGATACTTACTGGGTACACGTTGTTTACGTACTCATACTACACTTGCTGCACTTTTTGTGTAGGACATGAGGCAAGTACTAGTGGGGGACCTATCGCCTTACACCCACGTTATCCAGGGCATAGTGATGAGCTGCCTTTCTGATCTGTTCTGCAGCTACTAGTGTCTCTCCTTATATTTTTCATTCTGTCTATTTTTATTTCAGACAATATTTGAGGTTTTGTATAATCTACTAAATGCTCATACACTTGTGACACCAGGTCTTGGCACACACATTGGTAGAATTTGGTTTTTTATTATTTTCTTGATTTTAAATTTTGTCAATGTATGCTTAATTTGTTAAGTTGGCTTACCTAGCTGTAGTGTTGGGCGCCATCACGACCTATAGGTGAAATTGGGTCGTGACAGTACCTCGTCACTACTCCACTAAGGTTAGTCTTAATACTTGCTGGGTACCGACCGTGGTGTACTCATACTGTGCTTTTGCACATTTTAGTGCAGAGCCGGGTATTGAAGATATTGGATTCGGACAGAGATTAGAGTATGATCGCAAGGATTTAAGGTAGGACTGCTTGGTCATCGTAGTTACTTGGAGTGTTTCCATTTTATTGTACTGTTAATTTCTTATTCGATCAGTACTGTATATTCGATTCTCAAGATAATTCCATGTATTCAGTTAGAGTTCGTGACTCAGTACTACCAGTCTTGGGAGGTTGTTATATTCATATTTGTTCCGCTATTGGTTTTGATTACCTATTTAATTCATATTTAAAAAAAATGGCTTCGAAATATAATGAAAATCGGCTTATCTAGTATTAGAGACTATGTGCCATCACGACGCCTGTGGTGGGATTTTGGATCGTGACACATGCATAGAAGGTTAGAAGAAATTAATTTTTGACAAATGAAAGTTAACCAATAAACCAGCAAATGATATAAATAATTCTTATTAGCTTATTATTTAGCAGCAAAAACAAATAGAAAATACAAGGGAATTAACGTTTAAACTTTATGGTTTACAAAATAAACAACAAATTAATGTGAAATTATGATTTATCATTTAATCAGATGCCCAATTAACCACATTCATGTAAGTATTATTTAACATTTAATAGGAGGATTCTTTTTAATGGTGAAGGTCAAAGGGCTGTCTTTATTTCAATTTAAATAATTTCTTTTTATTAATTTCTTAGAATGTATCTTTACATCTTTGTAAAAATTTATATCTTAAATAATATTATGTTGAAAGGTATTACAGTCATTCACCTTTATAAGGTTATTTCGGTCTTTTAAGTTTTAGTTTGGGTCTTTATACTTATAATATAGTACTAATTTCTGGACACGTATATTGCACTAGTATTCCGTATCAATGAACAATATGCATAATTGAACGACTTGATTATGAACGTTAAATGAATAGACATCCTCTGAACCTAAAAATTAAACAATTAAATTCAGTTAGGAAGGTATGATATATAATGAGCTAATTTTTAGTGTTTTTTTGGGTTTATCTAATTTTTAGTGTTACAAGTGCAAACATGTGATATCGTCGTACCTTACGTAATAATTTCTTATAAATAATATTTTTGTTGTATTTCACGTTTTGATTACTCTATCATGACTAAAATTTGTTAGAAGATTATAATACCAAATTACACATAAATAGCAAATGATCAATTTAACTCCCATTCCATAATAAATGGTAACACCTATGAATCAAAGGCAATTAATTGAAGTGAATGAGACATTGTAGAATTCCTATATTTTTTGTTTCGCTTGTCTGTTGTTGATTATTTTACGTCTTTTACTGCTTTGTAAAAAAAATAAAAATTAAAACTCTATGAAGATACTTTTTTTAAGTTTAGCTATGTAATAAAAAGATACTAAAGACACCAACTTATATATGTAGTGTAACGATTCGGCCGGTCGTTTTGAGTATTATAACCCCGTTCCTCAATTTACTGCTCAATTTATGTCTTACAATTGATTTATCACTTATCATGTTAGTTGGTTCGGGTCCGAAAGGATTTCGGAGTGAAATGAGATACTTAGTCTCATAATTAAAAACTTAAGCTGGAAAAGTTGACTGAATATTGACTTATGTGTAAACGACCTCACAATTTAATTCTGATAATTCCAATAGCTCTATATGGTGATTTTGAACTTAGGAGCGTGTCCGGAAAATTATTTGAAGTTTCGTAGTGGAATTAGGCTTGAAATGCCGAAAGTTGAATTTTTGGGAAGTTTGACCGGGGGTTGACTTTTTGATATCGAGGTCGGAATCCGATTCTGGAAATTGGAATAGCTTCGTTATGTCATTTATGACTTGTGTGCAAACTTTGAAGTCATTTCGGGTTGATTTGATATATTTCGGCACAAGATATAGAATTTGAAAGTTCAAAGTTCATTAGGTTTGAATTGAGGTGCGATTCATGGTTTTAGCGTTGTTTGATGTGATTCGAGGCTTCGACTAAGTTTGTATGATGTTTTTAGACTTGTTGGTATATTTGGTTGAGGTCCCGAGGGGCTCGGGTGAGTTTCTGTCACGACCCGAAATTCTCATATTCGGACCATTATGGCGCCTAACATTTCACTTGCTAGGCAAGCCAACGTTAGAATAATATTATCCATTTTTAAAATAATTTTTAAATTTATTAACAATAAAGAACAATTACGGAAGTAAAGTCTGAATTATAGTGAATAATCCATAAAAATAACGGTGTCTAAATACCATCCTAAAATTGGTGTCACAAGT
>AWOL01S0065764.1:4203-15704 GCA_000715115.1 Nicotiana otophora
TATGACCTGATTGACCCAGAAGGGTGCTCCGTTCAGGTGGACTAAGGAGTGTGAGGAGAGCTTTCAGAAGCTCAAGACAACTTTGACTACAACCCAGTGTTGGTGTTGTCTTCAGGTTCGGGGTCTTATACTGTGTACTGTGATGCGTCACGTAATGGTCTCGGTGTGATGTTAATACAGAATGGTAAGGTAATTGCCTATTGATCAGTGCCAAACCTACACCATTGTTGAGTAGCGAGGATGGTCGATGCAATTTTACCCAACAAGGTCGGGATCGATTTTCACAGGGAGTTAATTGATTTGGAATTAGGTATTTATATAAATCTAGATGTGTGTGTTGTTCCTAATTTCACTTTCAAACATGATGGTGTTGATTCTACTTCTATTTCTATTTCTATTGTAGGCTAAGATTAAAGCTAAGTACAATATTTTTGATGATAGCTTTCAAGTGTTTAAAAGGACTAGGGTAGTGACTTCCGCCTAGGTGGATATCTAATGGGTATCAAGAATCTAGGGCGAGTTTGATTTGATTGGGGTCGTACTATAGCTATCACACCCAAGTACTCACTCTATACCTCTCGGTAGTTTGAGTGATTTTGCCCGATTTGGCTTTCTCAAGTCCAAATGGGTATTCATGCAATACAAGTGATATTAGCTCAAGTCGGGTATTATTATCTCTAGGTTTAACCCTTTTATTGGGGCTATCAATTTATTGAGTTTACCCTAATTCCTTGTTAGCCTAGTTTTCCTAGACTTAGTCCCTCTTTCTCAAGAAGAGCCTAAGTCACAAAGGCATGAATTAGTGTTTGCAACCACTAATTCTACAATTCTAGCATGAACTAGGCTAAATATCACTAACCCATAAACAATCAAGCCCTAAAATTCAAGACCCATTAAATACCCACACTAGGGTTGGGTCACAACCCTAGCTATGGGTCTAGCTACTCATTAAATAGCAGAAATCAAAAATAAAGAGAAGATATAATCCATAATACTAAATTAAAAGATGAAAATATAATGTTATAAGGTAAATCTTGTACAAAATTGCCCAAAAGGGAAAACTTAGCCGTCTCACATACTCAGCAAAAACATAACATAACCTAAAATTGACAAAAAGACCTATTTATACTAAGCTACAATTTTAGGACAAAAATACCCCTGCAGAAGTTTCGCGGCCGTGTAATTCTGACCACGGCCGCACACTTGCTTTCGCGGCCGCGTGATTCTGATCGCGGTTCGCATTTCTTCACATCTGGACCTGGGTTGAACCTTGTTTCGCGGACCACGTAATTTCCACCGGGTCCACGTGAGAAACTTTCGTGGCCGTGTAACTTTGACGCGGACCGCCCTTCTCATTTTACCTTGAATTATGCACTATCTGAACCTTAGCAACCGCGGTCCGCGGAATTCCCACTGCGACTGTGCTGGTACTTTTGTGGTCGCATCTTCTTGTCGTGGTCCGCGTTCATGTTTGTGCCCAAAAAACCATCTCTCTAATTCTTCATATCGCGGACCTCGAAATAATGGCCGCGTCCGCATTAATACTTTTGCGGTCGCATTTTTTTTGTCGCGGTCCGCTTCCACATCTCTTGGCCCAATCTTGATTTTTGTTCAAGTTTTGACTCCTTTATGAGTTGATTATGGCTCCTTTGGCTCATTTTGAACAATCCATGTAAGCAAGCATATTAAGTTAGTTTTCAGGAATACCTTCACGCATGTTTGACCCAAAACACAAGTAAAAGAGAGCAATTAATAGGCTAAAATCCCTACTTATCAATAAGCTAAGCTTGGACCCAAGGTTCCACCCGGTAAAACAAAAAAGAAGGCCCCAGTCCGAGGTCAAACATGCCTTCATCAAAGACGAGGTAACCAAACTTCTTAAAATAGGGTCTATTCGGGAAGTAAAGTACCTCGACTCACTGGCAAATGTGGTGGTAGTCCCTAAAAAGGGGAACAAGCTTAGAATGTGTATAGATTATAAAGACCTGAATAAAGCATGCCCTAAGGATCCTTTTCCTTTGCCTAATATCGATCGTATGATCAATGCCACGGCCGGCCACGAGACTCTCAGCTTTCTCAATGCCTATTCCCGGTATAATCAAATACAGATGAACCCGGAGGATCAGGAAAAAACCTTGTTTATCACTAAGTACGGGACTTACTGTTATAGCGTAATGCTATTCGGCCTAAAAAACTTTGGTGCAACCTATCAACGCCTAGTAAACAGAATGTTCGAAAAACAAATAGGAAAAACAATGGAGGTTTATATTGATGACATGTTAGTTAAATCACAGCCAGCAGAGGACCATTTAAAGATTTTGCAGGAAACGTTCGGCATACTAAAGGAGTACAATATGAAGCGCAATCCCGAAAAATGTGCTTTCGGGGTTGGCTCGGGCAAGTTTCTCGGCTTCATGGTGTCCAATCTAGGAATCAAGATTAGCCCCGATAAAATCAAAGCAATCAAGGACATCACAGTGGTAGATAATGTTAAGGCCGTGCAAAGGCTAACGGGACGGATAGCCGCCCTGGGACGATTCATTTCAAGCTCCTCGTATAGGAGCCACTGATTTTTCTCTCTACTTAAAAAGAAAAGCAATTTTGCATGGACTCCGGAATGTCAGCAGACTTTGGAAGAGCTAAAACGGTATTTACGAGTCCTCCATTGCTTCATACCCCGAAGGCAGACGAACAGCTCTACCTGTATCTAGCTGTTTCGAAGATAGCGGTAAGTGGAGTCCTAGTTCAAGAAGAATGAGGTACGCAATTCCCTATTTATTATATTAGTCAAACTTTAGGTGAGGTCGAAACTAGATATCCACGCTTAGAAAAATTAGCGTTTGCTTTAATAAGTGCCTCTAGGAAACTAAAACCATATTTCCAGTGCCATCCGATACATGTTGTGACAAATTATCCACTACGAAATATTTTACACAAGTCTGAGCTTTCAGGTTGATCGGTCAAATGGGCCATAGAGATCGGCGGGTACGACATCGAGTATCGATCTCGAACCGCTATCAAATCTCAGATCTTAGCGGACTTCGTGGCTGACTTCATGCCGGCCTTGGTAACCAAAATTAAAAAGAAATTATTGATAAAATCGGATACCTCTTCGGGAATCTGGACCCTCTTTACGGACGGAGCCTCGAACGCAAAGGGGTCCGAACTAGGCATCGTACTAAAATTGCCCACAGGTCTCGAACTAGCTAAAAGCTCGGGAGCCGAGGTCATGGAAGCTAAATATGATTCCCTCCTCGTGGTAAATCAAGTCAACGGGACTTTTGAAGTCTGAGAAGATCGAATGCAGAGGTACTTGGATAAATTACAAGTGACTCTACATCGATTTAAGGAATGGACTTTGCAACATGTGCTTAGAGAACAGAACAGTGAGGTCGACGCTCTTGCGAACTTAGGTTCTTCGATCGAGGATGACGAACTCAACTCAGGACTGTCGTACAACTCATGAAATCGGTAATCGAAGAAGGTCATGCCGAGATTAACTCCACGAGTCTAACCTAGGATTAGAGAAACAAGTATATAGAATACTTCAAGAACGGGAAACTTTCATCGGATCCAAAGGAATCGAGAGCTCTACTCACAAAAGTTTCAAGGTTCACCTTATCCAATGATGGAACGTTGTTCAGAAGGATGTTCGATGGTCCACTGGCAATATGTTTGGGACCAGGAGATACCGACTACATCCTACGTGAGGTTCACGAGGGCACTTGTGGGAATCATTCCGGTGCCGATTCATTAGTCCACAAAATAATCAGAGCAGAATATTATTGGATCGATATGGACAAAGATGCCAGGGAGTTCGTTCGAAAATGCGACAAATGCCAAAGACATGCACCCATGATTCATCAACCCGGGGAACTTCTCCACTCGGTCCTATCTCCTTGGCCTTTCATGAAATGGGGAATGGCCATCGTCGGCCCCCTCCCATCGTCCCCATGTAAGGCTCGGTTCATTTTGTTTATGACTGATTATTTCTCTAAATGGGTTGAAGCACAGGCTTTCGAGAAGATCAGAGAAAATGAGGTGATAGACTTCATTTGGGACCACATCATATGTCGGTTTGGGATGCCATCCGAGATTGTATGTGATAATAGAAAACAATTCATTGAAAGCAAAGTAACCAAATTTCTCGAAGATCACAAAATCAAAAGGATCCTATCGACACCTTATCATCCAGCGAGAACGGACAAGCCGAATTGATCAACAAAATCATCATCCAAAATCTTAAGAAAAGATTAACCAACGCTAAAGGAAAATGGAGAGAAATACTACCCGAAGTCCTATGGGCATACCGCACGACATCGAAATCGAGTGCCAGAGCGACACCATTCTCATTGGTTTATGGCGCCGAAGCTCTTATCCCGATTGAGGTCGGAGAACCCAGCATCAGGTTTCGATATGCAACAAATGAATCAAATAACGAGACGATGAAGACGAACCTAGAATTATTGGACGAAAAACAAGAAGCAACTCTCATCCGATTAGCCGCCCAAAAACAGCGGATTGAAAGGTATTATAATCGAAGAACCAATCTTCGATATTTTAAAATCAGGGACTTAGTGCTAAGGAAAGTCACCCTCAAAACCCGAAATTCAAATGAAGGAAAACTGGGTCCGAACTGGGAAGGACCGTATCAGGTTCTCGAAATCTCCGGAAATGGATCCTACAAGCTCGGTATAATAAACAGCAAACAACTACCAAACAATTGGAACGTGTCATACCTAAAACGATACTACTGTTAAGGTACGGCCCTCCTATATTCATTTATATTTCGAACTTAACCCTTGCAGGCGTTCGATCAGAAACAGGGATGGATCACTCAACTCGGAGCCTTTAGGCCTAAAAGCACGCGTTACACTCTTTTTCCCTTAGATCGGTTTTGTCCCAAATGGATTTTTCGGCAAGGTTTTTAATGAGGCAACCATTGATCGTGCTAACTTAGAACAATTCAACAGTATCCGAGGCCTCTTTACAATTAACCTCGAATACTGGGGGTCATTACCCTCAAATATATCAAGTTCGATTATCAAGTTCAATGCAAGGAAATTACTTCACAACAACAGGGTTTCGATAGGAAAAACTGTAAGAGCCAAATGGTCAAAACGAACCATGCTCGTGTAGTTTGCTCGACCCCTGGTACAAAACATGAACACATGTATAATGACATAAAGAGAAATTTCTTCTTTGTCGATATCTCATATCTCAGAATCCATCCTCTATTTTGTGAACTATTATGCAAATATGCCAACCGAAAAATCAACGAGATCAAGCACCGCATAAGCCTACGGGCTACATTACTTCGAGTTTGAGAAATCACTCACTCGACTACTAAGCCTACGGGCTACATTACTTCGAGTTTGAGAAATCACTCACTCGACTACTAAGCCTACGGGCTATATCACTTCGAGTTCGAGCAAGCACTCACTCGACCATGTCAGGGCCTACGGGCTACATTACTTCGAGTTCGAGAAATCACTCAATCGGCCACTAAAGCCTACGGGCTACATTACTTTAAGTTCGAGCAAGCACTCACTCGACCATAAAGCCTATGGGCTACATTAATTCGAGTTTGAGCAATCACTCACTCGACTACTAAGCCAACAGGCTACATTGCTTCGAGTTCGAGCAAGCACTCACTCGACCACGCCAGGGCCTACAAGCTACATTACTTAGAGTTCGAGCAATCACTCACTCGACCACTAAGCCTACGGGCTACATCACTTCGAGTTCGAGAAAGCACTCGCTCGACCATAAAGCCTACAAGCTACATTACTTCGAGTTCGAGCAATCAGTCACTCGACCACTAAAGCCTACGGGCTACATTACTTCGAGTTTGAGCAAGCACTCACTCGACCATAAAGCTTACAGGCTACATTACTTCGAGTTTGAGCAATCACTCACTCGACTACTAAGCCTACGGGATACATTGCTTCGAGTTCGAGCAAGCACTCACTCAACCATGCCAGGGCCTACGGGCTACACTACTTCGAGTTCGAGCAATCAATCACTCGACCATTAAGCCTACGGGCTACATCACTTCGAGTTCGAGCAAGATCTCACTCGACCATAAGCCTACGGGCTACATTAATTCGAGTTCGAGCAATCACTCACTCGACCACTAAGCCTACAGGATACACTACTTCAAGTTCGATCAAGCACCCACTTGACCATAAAGCCTACGGGCTACATTACTTCGAGTTCGAGCAATCACTCACTCGACTATTAAGCCTAAGGGCTACTCCTACTTCGAGTTCGAGCAAGCACTCACTCGACTATTAAGCCTAAGGGATACTCCTACTTTGAGTTTTAGCAAGCACTCACTCGACTATTAAGCCTAAGGGCTACTCCTACTTCGAGTTTGAGCAAGCACTCACTCGACCATAAAGCCTACGGGCTACATTACTTCGAGTGCGAGCAATCACTCACTCAACTACTAAGCCTAAGGGCTACTCATTATTTCAAGTTCAAACAAACATGCATTCAACCATTTACGCCTGAAGGCTACCTCAATTCGTACCCGATAAACGAAAGGGACTACCCACAAAGCCCAAAGGAAACGATAATTCAAAGTTCAAATTATTTAGCCTAAAAGGCTATTTTGCTGTAAAGAAAGAAAGTTTTATATATATGCAAATCTTGTACAAAGGCAACTCGGAAGTTCTTTACAAAAAACTGAAAACAGCCTCGGAGGCAACAACTACCTAAAGTCCTAAATGGCTTGATCCTCCTCAGAGGCCGTATCCTCGGCATCTTCCTCACCTTCAGACTCGCTCGAGTTATCGGAGTCTTCCTTAGGTAAGTCCAGCCTTCGAGCCTTGTTTTCTTCCGCCCTGGCAACTTCAATATCGGCCCCAATATCGAAGCCCTGAGCACTGACCTCCTCGAGAGCTTCTCTCCGAACTTGTCATTTAGCATGTTCAACCATACTCTTGGCTCTGGCTTGGTTAACTTCAACATCGATCTTGAACTGAGCCACTTTAGCATCGGATCTTTTATTGGCCTCGATCACCTCAAATTTGGCCACTTCAAGTTCATTAGCCAAGACTGCTTTATCAGCAATGGCCAAATCCAACCGATGCTGAAGCTCTTTCATCTTCTCGATCAGCCCCGAGGCATTGTCTTTCGCAGATCGAAGTTGGGCATCAGACAACTCCAACTAAGCTTGAACGGCTTCCTTTTTCGAGGCAAGGATATCCATACTCTTTTTAAATTCTTCTGCCTCGGCCAGTAGCCCATCTACCTGTGAGTTAAGCCGTCTGATCTGCTCGATCCTCTGCCGAACCTGCAGAATCAGATCGTTAGTGGTTATCTCTTTTTCATCTTCACTATCATGGAAAATTTGGAATACCTGCTCAGCCATCTCCTCATGCTCTTCTCGAGCTGCTGTCAAATCTGCTCAAAGTTTTTCACTAAGGACTTTGTAAGAGTCACTCTTCTCAGTGAGGCTCCGAACCTCAGCATCGTGCTCCTCTCGGATTCGGAGGAAGGCCTCGTGATGCAACACCGAAGCCTACAAACAGAAGGAAAAATGTTAGAATTACCTACAATTCTAAGTATAAAAGAAACAACAAAGATGCCATCAGAGTTACCCGATTCAAAGTATGTTGGGCCTCGTTGAAAAGACAGGAGGGGCCCACCGCATTCATCACTAATTGATCCTCTTCGGTCACCAAAGATCGAAGGTAACTGGCAATCCCCACAGGGGGAGAAGAAATTCGGGTATCCTCAGGCACAGAGAGCACTATCTTTCGCCTACGGCCGGGATCGACACTCGGGGCTGGGAATCGGTCCATAAGTTTGTGAACCGATGAAGGCTCAGTAGAACCCGACCATGATGCTTTCTTTGGTATCGACTTTTCACCAAAACCGTTAACCTTCTCCGAGGCAATTGACCCAAGCTCATCCAGAAAATCGTGGATATCGGTCGACTCTTGAATGCTCTCGTAGGACCGACCTTCCAACATGTTGGCCTCTCGGATCATGGCATCCGAAATTTGAGGGGATCCACTAATATCAACTATCCCAAGCTCATCCCTCTAAATATCTTCTACTCCCCGAGAAGTCCTACCCTCGGTCTCCCCTTCAATCATCTTAGCTAGAGAAAGGATAATCTCGGCTTTTTCTTGTTCTGGGATTACGGCCAGGATTCCCTGATTTGCTTCCGCCAATTCGGAAGAATGTTGAATCACAACATTAGCCCGTACACAGGTTAAATCCTCTTCTCCTCCTTTGGGATCATCCCTTAATCGGCGGACTACTTCCGAAGTCATGACACCGGAGCCCCCCTTTGGCTTGCGAGATCTCTTAGCCGGTGTTTTCTTTTCCAAGCTCAGGGAGCTCGGTACATCTTTTATCTTCCTTTCTTTAACCTACTTTGGGGTAGGAACCTCTTCATCACCAGATGGGGTCCTCATGGCTACATCCTTCCCAAGTCCTTAAAAAAGGGAATAAGCAAATAAAGAAGAACAAATAACAAACGAATCGAGAAAGAGACTTACCATGACTACGGGCCTCCCATCGACCCTTTGATAATTTGACCCAAGCACGCTCGGAGTACGGTCTCTGCAGCACCAGACCTTCAAACCATTGTTTAAGATCCGAAATCAATTTTGGCATCCGAGCTACAGTTGTGACAAGAAAAGAAAAAACGATCAACAAAATGAAAGGCAGTCACAAAATTAAAACGAACAAAGGGAAACGTTTACTCACGGTTCGTGTTCCATTTCTCAGGAAACGGCAAGTCATTGGCAGGGATCAGGTCCGAGGTTTTGATTCGGACAAAACGGCCCATCCAACCCGATCGCGAGTCTCATCAATACTCGAGAACGGCGCTTTGGATGCTTGGCGAGCAAGCTTGATTAACCCTCCTCGGTAAAGTCGGGGACTATAAAGGCGCATAAGGTGATCTATGGGGAAGATACGCCCCTCGATCTTGCTCGAGAAAAATTGGAGAAGAATCACTATCCTTCAAAATAAAGGATGGATCTGGCCAAGGGTCACATTGTACCTCTTGCAAAAGGCGACGATGGCGGGGTCTAGAGGACCCAACGTGAAAGGATAAGTGTAAACACTTAAGAACCCTTCCACGTGAGTAGTAATGTATTCGTCAGGCGATGGGATTACTACGAGCTTATTATCCCAATTGCATTCTTGTATGACTTTCTCGAGAACTTTCTCGGTAATCGAATACTGGTACCTTAACATCGGCTCACATCAGGCCGGTACCGGAGAATGCTTTTCAATTTTAAAATCATCTATAGTTGAACACCCCACCGAAACGAATTCCTCAGAGCGAGGCTCCTCTACATCTTCGCCACCGGCGGGTCGAGATGAAGAAGCGGCCTCTTTTTGCAGAACGGTTTTAGACATTTTTGCCATCTATAATTCTGTGGACGAAGATCATAAGTATTTGGTGTTTAGAAAAGGAATTTGCAGTGAAAATCACAAATTTACAGACGAAAAACTGAGAAGCTGCGAAAAGAAACTTAAGATTTGAAGATCTGAAAGTGAAAAATAGTGAAGAGATGAGCTATTTATAGATTGGGCAATGACGGTTCAATATCAGCAGTGGCTGACCGTCATCTGACCCGCATTTAATGCTTTGGTAACTGAACCGACGAGACATCTATCACGTACGTCATGGTCGGGTTCGATGCAAACGTCAGTGTATATCTAGTCAAGCCGTTGAAAAATCATGTCATTTCTCGCCACATCCTTCCCGAGAAACTAGGGGACTATCTATATATGGTCAAACCGGTTTCGACCTTCGTATGATTAGCCAAGATTGAAACATAGTGGACCGAGGAGCGTCTTCGTAATATCATGATGAGATCTGAAGCCAGGTCACCGAGCTCATATTCTAGGAACCAATCGAATTTCGAGCTCGAAGCCATTGTCGAGCTCGAGCCAATATCGAGCTATGATGTGAAACGGAGTTATCAAGCTTAAGAGTCAGAGACCGACCAATATCGAGCCCAAGTCAATACTGGGCCCCGAGTCAATATCGAGCTCAAGTCAATATCGAGGCCGATCGAGATCGAGCCAAGTGACAAGAGCCGTTACAGCCGTACTAAGGGAGAAAATCTCGGCGGAAATCAGGGAAAAGCTAATCTATCATGGGTTCCCCACTATGTATTTTTAATTATATCCAAAGTAGAATCCCTCCACTATAAGAAGGATGGCTATTATTTCTCTAAGGAGGGATCATCAAGGCATTCATACAATATAACTCAGATACTATAAAGACACTCTCATTTTGGGAAATTATCCTTTTGAGTTTTATACATTGATTCATCTAGCTTATCCATAAATAATTCTCCATTTAACTTGATTTTTATTTCATTCTTTACAGTCAATATTCGATATTTCTACTTACTTTTACGATTTGTGTCAATTTAAACCACGTACCCTTAGAACTACGTATAAATTCAACTCTATCCGTTTTTTGGGTAAACATTAACTTTAAACTGTTAATTTTATACTTAATTAGAATATTTATAGTCACGCAAATATAATAACACATAAACATCATAATATTCTTTTTTTCTGAACGTCTGCTGATAGTTAAACAAAATCACATGAATTGTAATTGGGACGGAGGGAGTGTTAATTACTCATTAAAAACCATTAGCAACAAGCAACAGCCAACGACAGTAGTATATTCATGTTTTTCAATCAAACTATTAAATCTTAATTATTTATCATAAATTCATTCTTCAGTGCTATAAGTTAATAATGCATCAACAAAACCATCGGCAGTGGTACTATTCTTTATTTGTATATAACTATATAATATGGCCAAATTTTCATGACATTTGCCATGACATAATATCCATTATAACAAATTTGTGGTTCATGACATTTGCCATGACATAATATCCATTATTACGCCAAGGATTTCTTGCTATAAATAGAGGAGTTTCTCCTCATTTGCAAACACACCAATTCAAGAGCCTTTCACTCTTGTCTTTCTTTCTCCTCATTTATTTCATTATAGAGTATTTTGAAAGAGAGTGAGTATTAGGAAATACTTGTGTGAACCCTTTCTTTCGAGTGATCTTGTGAGGTTATTCTCTTGGGGTATTTGGGATTAATTAGAGTATTTACTCTAATTTTGTACTCTTGTTGGTATAGTAAAATTACTTCTCTCCGCTTGTGGACGTAGGTCACCTTGACTGAACCACGTTAAATTTGTGTCTTCTTTATCTTCTTTAATTGCCGTTATTATCAACTTCCATTGTCTTTGTTATTGTCATTATACCGTTGTTTGGCTAAATTTCGCACTACTCGGGTTTCCGATCCTAACAAATTGGTATCAGAGCTAGATCTAACCGGGTTAGTTTAAATAGCCAAAATGACTCTAACAAAGTCTTATGTTGAGAAATTTGACCGAAGTGCAAACTTCGGAATGTGGCAATTAAAGATGGAAGCTATCCTAATTCAGGATAGCTTAGATTTGGCACTGCAAGGAAAGGAGAAGATGC
>AWOL01S0065776.1:16340-29939 GCA_000715115.1 Nicotiana otophora
TTGTTTTCAGCGCATTGGTGGATTATTTGTGCCTAATAAAAAGGAAATATCAGGGGTAATTCCAGCAAAGGAATTGATAAATGCGTGCTATATTTCGTCTTATCGTATCAGGTGCAGGTTTTGGGAAGACTTGGAGTTATGCTTCTTGTGGAGGTAATGTGCAGATTCAGCCAGTTACTTCTTTGTGAAGGTATTCATATACTAGCAGGGCAATGGAGTTCGGTTACATATTTGAGACCAGGTCAGACTGCGTGACTCTTCACAACGGTTCAGTGAGTTTAAGAATGTAAGTCCGGTACTTAAGGATTTTGGTTCCGTTGTATGGTTGAGAGATCGAGTTCTGCAGTGGATTGCGAACGAGACTTGAATTGTTCTATGTTATTACCGGGTAAGCGGTGCAATATTGGAAAAAAAGGAAGAAACAGTTCCAGAATTGTGGGAAGTCTTATGGCAGGGGTATACCATTTGGAAATGCCATTATGTGTATGATGAGGTATGAGATGAATTATGAGTATTGATACGATGTAGTCTCGCGATTCGAGTCACTCAGGATGAGTATAGGGGGGATTTAGTTCGTTGTGCTTTGATTGGAGCTGTTATTATTTCCAAGGCAAGTCAAGAGTAAACTTAGAGGAATTGGGTCGGTTAGTAATGGTTGAATCAACATGATTTTGGCAGTGATCCGTTCCTTCAGCGTGGAGTTATACATATGGTTTGTGGTTCTACTCGTGGGCCTGACACATCCACCATAACTTGATTGATTTGGGAAGTATTTAATTCAAACGGTCGTGTTGTGTAAACGAATTCCGAAAAAGTCATAGCCATTTAGCTCGCGACTTGAGGTTGGTATATCTTCGCGGTCTGGGAATTCAGTTGCGTGTTGGATTGGTTCTTCAGAAATGAGCTAAGTTAAAAGCCAATGGAGTGACTTATTCCACTAGTAGTTCAATGGTTATAGTGAATACGTGTATTATTGCATAGCAGCATGATAGGTGCAGTGAGCATCATGGAAACTGGAAGTTGAAGGTCAAGGTTGCATTTCGGTTTTGATAAGAATATCACAAGCTCGGGTGAGCAGTGAAGAAAATTAGATGCTTAGAGTAAGATGGCGTTATCTTAATATCGCTTAAGAATGGTGTTCGGTGGAAGAAGTATTGTGTATTGGTTTGCGGATTGTGAATTACCTTACAAATTAGCGTGGTCGGTGGTATGGGAATGCAGCCATTGCCACCTGGTGCGAAATGGTTGTGGGAGCGTACCCCATGGGGAGATTTGTATCGGTGTGGCGTGGTAGTCACCTGATTGTTATAGATTGAAACCAAGTATGGAGACTTTGGTGAGGTCGCTAACGTGTGAGTTTTTGCCAGAGAGGCGTTCTATTCCTTGGGTGGTGGACTGTTTAATGGTTGTTCCCGATTTACCGGTTGTTATTGTTGTTGATACCCAATTTTTCCCGCATATTTTTCAAATAGGTATATATACTTTCAAAATATCATTTTGCGTCATTAGTTAATTTACAAGATTTATACAAGCATTTTCTATAATTGTTTTTATAATTTTAAAGCTTTGAAAATTGATTTTTTCTTGCATTTAAATTGCTTGAATATTTACTAATTATTCTCTTAAATTATTTGCAATAGCGTAATCATCCAAATTTGTTATTTTACACTCACATACATGTTTTAAAATATTTTACATTGTTTCATATAATTAATCTATGTTTTACTTATTTATGTAATTTTGCAATAATAGCCTATATGTTATGCATAATTACAATTATTACATTATTCATACTACAATAGCATTTTTTATGTTTTATAAATGTTAAGTTACTGTTTTCAGTCATTTTATTGCATAAGTAATATTTTATTAATTATTTGTATTAAAACAATTTGTATTTAACTCCTAGCCCAACTTTAGGCTAATTTCGGACCAAAACAAGGCCCAAAGCAGCTGGCCCATCTCCATTACACCATTCAACAGCCCAAACCAAACAACCCTTTTAAAAGATCCGATCGCGACCCGTTTTGAACCTGCCCCACTCCCATTTCAATCCTGGCCGTTGATCGCAAATGATCCACAACCCATAATAATTCACCCACCTTCCTTATATCCCATCACCCTAACCCTAACCCCATTTCCCCATTCCCGCCGCCTTTGAACCCCTCAATCTTCCCCCCTTCTCTATGAGAAACCCTAATCACCGCCCTTCACCAATCCCTCACCTAATCCCGTTAACATTGGGATTCACCCTTTATTTACTTACCATACTTATGTTCCTTCGCTACTAGTTGCTTCTTTATGGTATTACTTAGTATTTGCCCCATTTTTGGCAAATATCAATCTCCGAATCAAGGGAGATCAGCTTCACCCTTCGGTATTTGGATGATATTTTGTCCATATGCATCATGCCAAGGTCGTACAGCTTCAAATCAGTGAGAGTTTTGTCTATTGTTTTCTTCTCCATCATGAACTAGGGTTTACCTAATTTTTCTCCTAATCTCTATTAAATTGATTATGCATGTTATTATTTCCTTATTTATGTTTGATTCCTTGCTTTCTACTACTATATAAAGCCCTCCCTAATTCCTTCTAGAGGACCGACAAGTTTTCACGACTATTGCACTCAATATATTTTCCTCACTCGTTCATCTTCTCTGAAACCCTTGGCTCTTTGGCCGGCTGAAAGCCAAGGCCATAATATTATCAACCCCCTCTGGTGCAAGCACTGCTCAAGGCCCTTACGAGGCTCTTATGAACTCTGAAGTATCGGAGATTTGGGGTTCTTGCAACCAGTATTCTAAAATCTTTATTCTTTTACTCGTCTAATTTTTCTACTGGTTAGTACCTTTAACTCTTGCAATGTTCAGTATTTTTCCTTCTGTATATCTCTGTGTATTCTAGGACATTTAAAATTCTGTGAGCATGATTTAGTTCATTTGTTAGTAGTGAATCCTTGATACTGCACTGCTATGATACTCCCCTGTCATTCTGTATTCTTTGATAGTTGAATGCATTTTAGTACATGTGATAGATTCCAGTTTGTTCTTAGTTTGCATTAGGATAATATGTGTTCTTCACTATATCCCGCACTTTTATGTTGCATTTCCTTGTTTTCCTCTAGAATCAGTTCCATACCTCTGTGTTTTTCTTAGTATCTGAACATGTTTGAGTTTTGAGTTTCAATGCATGCCTATTGTAGATGTTCTTTTAATGAAACAGACTACCTATTGTTAGTTATAGAATCCTTTTCATGCCTTGCTTTGGGTACTATGCTAAAACTCTTATGAGACCATTCCTTTGCTTTGAATGAATTACTGAGTCTTGTGCTTAATCGACTGTTCTCTGCAAACTGGTCACAACTATATGGATCTCATACTGTCTTAAAATATAGCCTAAACATGTTTCCTTGATATCTGTAATCCTGATCTTTAGCATCATCTAAGACTTTAGGGTAAATGTCACATTTTCTCTCTTATGTATGGTCAACTGACATGTTAATGTGTTGCTAATCTGCCTTTCACATGCTATAAGTTTCTGTAAAACCTTTGTACTATGATTTATCCCCACCATGTTAAGTTTCATGCTATAGACCAAGCTATACTACTAGCATGTTGATATGCTATTTGTGAGCTTATTAGAACTGTCATGCTAGAACTTTCGTTGTACCAGATAGACATTTGAAATCCTGTAGGTTAGTGCCCTATTCTGGACTTGTTTGGCATTGTGCACTCTGATATGTTTATCTTATAACCTTAGAAAACCTGATTCCCCTAAATCTCTCAATATGTTCTTCTTTCTCAATATACTATCTCCTGCTAATTGATCGAATTTGGAATGTCAATATTGTTAAATCAACTTGCCATGAGGAATCTAAGCCTTAATGATCCTCTTAACTTGTATGTCTTTTATTTAATCAATCATGCTATGTCTGCTTCTAATATAGAAAATGCATTTCTTCAAATTCTGTCACTTATTTGTTGTTAGTAGGTCCAGAAGTGTATACATAATTGCTATGTGTATTTGTTAAATCGTCAACTCCCAATTGTTGGGTAAGTGAGACTCTATCTGGGTTCTAACATGGTTCTAAAACCTGGACTCGTGCTGTACAATTGACACCGTCCAGTTCTTTGAACTGAATTCACATCTGGGCCTGCTATTCGTAGAAGGTTGAGCTTGTGGAAGGCCCAAGCAGTGCTGGGTCTTCTTAATTTTTCTTTCGGGGCCTGCAGTTTTCTCATGTATAGTATTTACTTATGTTCATTATTTGGGCCTGTAATAATTTGTAAACAAACAATTGGGGTGTTAGTGAAATTGAGGAAACATGTATATTCTAATGTTTGCATAAAAGGGTAGAGAACATGCCTATAGGGTTTATGTGACCTACCTGTTATTCTATCCAACCTGCCATATATGCTATTTGGTTTTTCATGTGCACTAGTAGAAACCATGCTTATAGGGAATCACACACTCACTCAACATGTTTTACTATGTTTACTGTCGTGCGTTATTAGACAACATGCCTATAGGAATCAGGTGTCCACTCCTTCAATTTGTGCAACTGCAGTGTATTTACTAGATAGCATGCCCGTAGGATTATAGTAACTTATGATCCTCATCTAGATATCATGTCTATACGACCATAATTGATTAATTAGCTACTGTTATTGATGTTTCCATTATATTGCTTGCCTAGAAAACATGCCTATATGGATGAAGTGTTATAGAATCAGTTTCAATTGCCAACTCTTAGAAATACTGCCTATAGGATACTATTACTCGCCTGGAAATTATGCCAATAAAATCAAACACGGATAAGTTTTAAGCATTCAAACGATTTTATTGCCTCATTGCGCAAACAATTTTGAGATCATGCCTATAGGATTTATAGTACCTTTAATCTGCAAATTCATTGTTCCAGAACAACAACACTGCCTGTATGCTTGAAAACTCAAAATCACATAAGAGCATGTCTATAGGACTTAAGGACTCTAATTCGTCTGAATTCTGAAATTTGTCTGTTGTCTATAATATGAACTTGCTCGTGTGCATTTGTTGCTTACGTGTAGAGGCCAATGTGAGCCATTTATTGTCTTTATGTGCAATCCTACATGTTTTGAATGTCGCTTAAATTTATCATTTTTGAGTAGCCTAAGTAAAATCTAGAACCATCCAAATAGTAGGCCCAAAGCCTCCTGGGCTATAGGCATGGGACGGGTAGTGCACGCGCAGAGTGCGATTTAGAATTGAATTAGCGCGCTTTTAAGTAAACAACTTTAACATAGTAATTGGGTAGCATGATATGATAGTATGTGCCAGCTGAATAATATGAGCAACCCCTATCTTAAGGGAGTTGCGAAGTATTATTTATGTTGCACGGGGTGATCCTTTAGGCTAAACAAACTTAGGATCCCCCCCTTTTTTATATTAATATCTATATTTAGTCGTTTAAACATTGTAGTTATGTCCTTGTAGTCCTTAAGATTTGTACCAATTGTGTTATAATGAACTTCTCTGACCTTTATATTCTCTTTGTTTATTTGTTCACCTAGTCTAATTACATAATCCACATAGTTCTAAGTCCAGCTGGGACCCACAGTTGTGGACCTAGAAGAGTGCCTAACACCTTCTCTTTGAGGTAATTTGAGCCGTTACTCGATGTTTGGTGACGTTGACTAGTCAAACAGATTTATTTGCATAATAGGTTCCCTAACACATCTTAAAATCGTTAGGTGGCGACTCTTCTCTTTTAATACCTATCTTCCATTTAAAGGAGTTTTCACAGGTCGAAACCACGCTTTCGCGAAGAAGAAAAAGGGGGGCGCGACAGCATGGTGACTCTGATGGGGATACACTTAGGCTCTTACCATAATGAACTTGACTTACGTGGATTACTTTCTTTATTACATGAAATCCCCTTCTTCACCTTTATTTATTTAACTTTGCTATTAAATATATATCCCTACCCGTATTCACCTTTATTTGTTTAAATTTGTTATGACATGCACATCCCTTTCCCATTCACCTTTATTTTCTATGACCACTCTTCATTTCATCTTGTTTAAGACTGCCATATCATGCCTCTCCCATCCCTATTCCCATATCTGCTTTATTACATTCTTGCATATATTCCACGAACTAAACTGACTCTTTCCTTCTGTCTTTCCTTTCTATATTTCCTATGTTTACCTTACTATTGGATTTACTGCTTTTACATATTTATCATGCAAATACTTGACAACGTGTTATTTCTTCATAAAGCATGCTCCACATCATACTCCACTCGTGCCAATTATCAACATAGCGGCGCTTGATAAGTGTCTGCGCTCTTCCAAAATTACCTTTTTTTTAAATCGGAAAGGCTTATTTGCGGTAGACTAGTCGATCAGCAGTGCAATCGATGGTTTCGTGCCTTTCCCTCTCAAGTTGTCCACTTGGGAGTACCGGTCTAAGACATTCTAGAAGCCTTACTCCAATATCAAATGTACATGCATCATGTTAAATCTAGTACGGGTTAGAACGTTGTTAACATAATAGCCCGCTAAGATAAGCCTTGTCCAAAGTCTGACAGGATTTCTACAATCCCAATGGACACTACCATGTTATGTTCATTTCTTGGAGAAAATGTGCCAATATGTTGATCATTATTATGTAAGTGGTCGTATTTGGAGGGGGAACGGGCTAACTTTATTTGATTGCAGAAAATGAAGAACGAAGTCCCCAGGTTCGGCATAGTCCAAAACATCCCACCTTTGCTACTTGACTGGTGGAAAGACCTTGCGCCATGAGACAAGAATCATGTGAGAAGAGTACTTGGTGACTTGCCGTCTTTGCTTAATATCCAACCGAATAGAGCTTTGATTGAGGCTGCTACCATGTTCGGGGATGAGAAAAGAGCGGTCTTATGATTTGGCGACATAGAAATGACTCCTCTCTTAGAAGAAATAGGAGGTTTTGCTAAACTGCCAAGGTATAATCCGGGTCTACTAGTACCAGAGAATCACACCCTTCGTGGTTTTCTAAAGATGTTGGGCTTTATGAAAAATGAAGAATTGCTTTGCTTAAAGAAATCCTACATAACTTTTGGGTTTCTTTATGAACATTATGGGCATAGTAAGTCGTACCGTCTTCATCATGAGGAAATTGCCATTACCTCCTTAGGTTGGACGCACCACCGAGTTTATGTATTCGTTAATTGCTTCTTGGGTTTGTTGATATTTCTAATGAAAGGGGGAAGGATTCACACTCGTTTAGCTATGGTTGCAAGAACTTTAATGGAAGGTATCGAGGGGAAAACCTACACCATCATCTCTATGATCCTAGCTGAATTGTACCGCGCTCTAGACCGATGCAAGCAGAGATTCAGACATTTTGAAGGTTGTAATCTATTACTGCAAGTATGGCTTTTGGATCACTTTCAGAGGGGACAATATCGTCAAGAGCTTCTGCGACGGCCATTGAATGACTACATAACTTATCACCATCAAAAGAAAATGACATTCATCCCAAATAAGTTCACACAGCCCTGAAGTGTTGTAAGTTAGGTACGTTTCTTTAGCAATCTGACAGACGAGAAGGTACATTGGATGTTTGAGTGTTTTCCTAGCAATGAGTTCATCATCAGGTCGAGGGATACTACTCATTTGTTATTTATCGGGTTGTGAGGAATTTATCCTTATGCTCCTATAAGGGTAATGAGACAAGCAGGAATAAAACAGGTCATACATTGGGTTTCCAACATGGTCCAGTACAAGGCAGATTTCAAAAGGGACATCATTCCTTTCAAGTTCGAGGCACAACATATGTGGAAGCAGAACGTCATTGTGGAAACAGAGACTATCGATCCAGACAGGTACCATACCGGTCATGTGTATTTCTATCCATCATGGTTGGTAGATGATATAGCGGGAGACATCAAGCCAGGGGTCCATTTGTAAAATAGGATCACTGATGATGATGCTGAGGCACATGTCAAGTATAGAAGGCTTCGTAAAAGGGGTTATGAGTCTGAAGCTAGACATTTGGAACAACATAAAGTAGACATGGAGGAAATGAATGAATGGAATGAAATTGCCATTAAGTCCACCGAGAGATTGGAATATCTAGAACAAGGATTGATGAAGCTTGAGGAAAAGATGAGAAAGAGGCTTGCGGATTGTCAAAACACGGATGGCAGTGAAGGAGGGCATCTTGCAAAGGCTTATTTATTATTGGATATGCGCGACTTGGGGAACTTGATTGATGGAGTCAAAAGAGCCAAGCACGAAGAAGGTCCTTCAGGGACCAAGTAGACTAGAAAATAATGTCCTTTATTGTTTTCTTGCTTAGTTTTAGATTTCAATTGTAATAAGTCTAAATTTCATTAGTGACTCTATTATTATTGTCAATTTAGTAAAGGTTTGGCTTAGTTTCACATTAATGAAATGATGCAATTATTGGCATCAATTTCTCCAAGTCTATATGTCGCTTAGGCCTAGCTCTGGCCCAACGAGGTCCCCAAATTAGGACGCGAATTATTAGATGATTTTGCAAAACATGTTTACTATTGCAAGCATTATTTCAATACCCTTTACTAACTTGGGTACCTTTTGCTTTTTCTTTCTTTTTGATTATTCTAACTCCCCAAGGTTGGTTCGTGCATACTGGCATCATCAGCATATCACACTAGATCCAGAGGTCCTCCACCTCCTCCTCTACCAAGAGATCCTAAAGGAAAAAGCAAAGGGCAAGGGGAAATGGATGATTTTAGTGGTATCAGGAAGGACAATGCCACCCTAGTTCACTCTGTTTATCTTGCACAATCTATTGATTTGTATGTATCCTCTTATCTAGCCATAACTATGCTATTCCTGAATCAACAACTCATTGGCTCATTCTCATATCAATATTCTGCGTAATCGTTCATGGTTCATTTCCTTTATCTTAACTTACATCCTGCACTGGCTCCTTATCTATCAATAACGTCTCAGACAGGAACCCTTACCTCCTCTCCTTGACGTCGTGTTTGCATAATGTTCTGGAATCGTAGCATATTTATAGGATTTGAATAAGTGCAATCTTATCCCTTTCTCATTCTTATCACATTCTTCCTTTATTAATCCATAGTTACTAGAACCACTTAATTCTAACTTAATACCACATCACTCCATATTCCACCCTTTAGGGGAGTACTAGGAGTTGGATCCACGAGGATCTACCTATAGATATCTTACCTCTTCATCTTTGGCGTTTTTTCAAATCATCGATGACCCTTACTCGCCTTGCGGCAATCTTTCTATATCAAGGATAATAAAATTCCTTGTTCGCGAGGGTGACAGTTAGTATAACTGGCACTTACAATCCCTTAAACTTAACTTTACTCGCTTTGCTTGGTTTGGGGAAGCGTCTTCCTGAATGACCATTCTATGAATTTCTTATGAATCTTATTTTGTCCACTCTATTACCGCTGGAACAAAATCTGAAATTCTCATGATGCTGACTATTATCCAATCACTTAGTCCATAATTCATGTTCAGTTTATATTGTTCACCAGCTCATACTGATTTCTATTGTTCTGGAGTCTAACTTTTCCTTCCGGTAGTCGCTTTGGAGTCACGAACTTATTTCTCAAAATGAGGACATGAATGTATGGCCTATACTCTTTTGTTGTCCTAAAGTCTGTCACCTCTCGTCTCTTCCTTCACTTGACTATAGATTCTGTAATACTGTCATCTTTTGATCTACCGTTGTCATCAATGTATCATATCTTACTCTTAATGCTTCATTAGCTCATTTCTTATTTCCTGCTAACATTGCTGTCTATCACTTTATTCTGAAAACTTCAACAAGANTAAATGACGCAATTATTGGCATCAATTTACTCGAAGTCTATATGTTGCTTAGGTCTAGCTCGGGCACAACGAGGTCCCCAAATTAGGACGTGAATTATTACATGATTTTGCAAAACATGTTTAATATTGCAAGCATTCTTTCAATACCCTTTACTAACTTGGGTACCTTTTGCTTTTTCTTTCTTTTTGATTATTCCAACTCCCCAAGGTTGGTTCGTGCATACTGGCATCATAAGCATATCACACTAGATCCAGAGGTCCTCCACCTCCTCCTCCACCAAGAGATCCTAAAGGAAAAAGCAAAGGGCAAGGGGAAATGGATGATTTTAGTGGTATCAGGAAGGACAATGCCACCCTGGCAGAAAATGTCAAAAATTTGGATGGCCGAAGTACTCCGGTGAACTAGTCTTACGTCTGGAACAGAAAATCCTGGAGCTACAAGGAGAACTTGAGCAGGTCCGAAACTTGGCAAACCTTACTCTCACCCTCAATGTCCCTGATATTCACCAGCAAAATCCAACTACCCAGAACCAAGCGCCACCACAAAACACACAAAACCAAAATCCACTGCCAAATCCTGCTGCACCACACCAGTACCCCACGCCTCCTCAAAACCTTAACCCTCCACCAACACTTACTCCTCAACAACACCACCATTATCTAAATCCATACCCACAAACTACCATTTATCATACTCCCCAGAATACACCACAACCCACTCCTGATCCCCAAAACTCAACAAATGACCACCCTTATGCCCAGATCCCCGGAGTTCATCAAAGTAATCCCATATACGTGGAAACCTTACCCCACACCCCACAACAAACCCTATATATACCTGAATCAACCGAGAAAGACCTGCTCATTAAGAACATGGCGAAAGAATTCAAGAAGCTCACTGGCAGTGTTCAAAGTGTCGAAGGTGGTAAAGGTATTGAAGGTCTAAACTATGAGAACTTGTGCATTCAGCCAGTTGTGGAACTGCCGGAGGGTTACAAACCTCCCAAGTTCGAAATGCTTGATATAACTGGGGATCCAAAAGTGCATCTGAGGACGTATTGTGACAAACTTGTAGGAGTGGGCAGAGATGAACAGATCGCTATGAAACTGTTCATGCGAAGCCTCAACGGAGATGCGTTGTCTTGGTATATCAGTCAGAACGAAAAGAAGTGGGTTAATTAGGTAAGCATGGCATCAGATTTCATGGACAGATTCAGGTTCAACAAAGAAAACGCCCCAAACGTTTTCTACATTTAAAACCTTAAGAAGAAACCAACAGAAACCTTTCGCGAATATGCTACTCTGTGGAGATCTGAAGCCGCGAAAGTAAGACCAGAACTTGAAGAAGAACAAATGAATAAGTTCTTCATCAGAGTTCAAGACCCGCAGTACTATGAAAGGCTTATCGTGTCACGTCCCGAGCCTGGGGGCGAGACCGGCTCCAGGTGCCTCACCTATCCTTGCGTACCAACTTGTGGCTAAGGGACTCTGAACATATGATATCATACTTTTGCCATGGGCCACATTGCAAGAAAACTGTGAATGCTGACTAAATATCAATATAAAGCTAGGACGACAAGGTCGTCATAATATTGCAGCTGACAAACCAACCAAATATGCGTACAAGGCCCGCAAGGCCAACGTACTGCACTAAATGACATGATATGTCTACAAGCCTCTACTGATGGATATACTGTGATCGGAACAACTTCCCGACCTACTAATAACATATATACATATATCCACAAGTCATACATAAAGCTCTAGACTTGGTAATTCCGAAAGGCATGGAGCTTACCGATCAAGCTGAACTCGGGAAATACTTAATGCGGAGGTCTACTTGCCTATCTGCCTGAACCTGCACGTGTGAAATGCAGCGCCCCCAGAAAAGGGACATCAGTACGAAATAATGTACCGAGTATGTAAGGTAATATATTGAAAGCTGAAACTAAACTGATAATATAATAATTGGAAGTAATTGGGAGTCAAAGATAATTTGAAGATATGCTCACCTATTGATACTGACTCAACTCTCTCAATATATTAAGTAAAATAGTTTTACGGCCCTATAAGGCTCGGTATATACATATATAACTTCTCTGCCGTAGTAGGCTCGCTCATAGGTGCTCGACCATACTAGGATCTGTATCTCGATCAACTGGGCTCGCTCATAGGCGCTCGGCCACAGTAGGCTTGGTATATAACTTACCATCAGATCAGAGGTTTCCCAATAGGAGCCTGCTCATTGATTATAGCTCGATGGTAATGCAAATACTGTAATACTAGATATATAGACTCTCTGCTCTCTTAACTGGAATGAGGAAATACTCAATTGAATATTGTACTTACAAGACTAGGAAAAATATACGTAAATTCCAGAACATGAATTTTTTATTTATACCTCGTTATCTAACTTGTGTAATTACGAGATCATGCAAAATGAAGGAAGAGCTTAGCCTTAACATACCTGAGCCGATTCTGTTGACAATCCCTCTAATATACGTCGATTGCAACAAATCACGTATCGGCGAGATCGGAGTAGGAAAATGTCCATATGATATTCTTGCGAAAGATTATCGCAAAGTCCCGTTGCTATAATATTACGTAGTCTCGTATGAATTTTATGGCTTTCCTCCGATAGCTTAGCAAACATAAGCACCTCACTTTAATCCAATTTTCACAACTCTTTTTAATTCCAATTTCTTGCAGCGACTCCAACTATAATCTGGCAGCTTGAATTTATCGTGAACGTCGTTAGGACCAATGAATGTGATATTAGGTTCTATGAGAAACTGAAAAAGTGAATCTGGGACTTGAAATTGTTTATACAAGGCTAATCTTTTGATATCCTACGGATGTGTCATGTGTATAACACTTTAATTGACACCTCTCCTTTCAAATTACGAGTCACTTCATATATTTCAAAGGGCTGCCACGTGTTTATGCATTAGTCTTTATCCAAAGACATGAATTAATGCACCACCTAATATTAATTAACTAGGTAATGTCCCATTACCAATAATTAACCAATTAACCACATAATTAAGAATTATTTCCACTTACTTAAAATACTACTTACTTTTCACATACCTTATACAGCTTACTATCATTGTCGTGTGGTACCTTGTATGGCACTAGTCCATAAATACCAAGTATTTTAGCTCGAGCCGTATTTTATCCCAACATGTCAAACTTGGACGAAAATTCATTTTCTTTGACTTGCTTCCCCTCTCACGTTCACAAATTGACTCATCACTTGTTTGAAATAGCATGATGCTTATAATCTCAAAATAATCCCATTCCCAAACTTATGTCGATTAACTTACGACGAAACTTTAACATACAAAAATGCGGGATATAACATCATTCCCCCCTTTGGAACATTCGTCATCGAATGTTGACTGATGCACTTATCATTCTCATAACCCATAGCTCTTACGAATACTTGAGTGCTCCTCTTTCCATCTAGGCAACTGTTCTGTGAATAAGTCTAAAGGCCAGGGCATTACCCCGTTTAGGCCTCTTTCTCACACCACGACTTATGGTCGGAATCCTTCCAGTCTTGTAACCGTTGCTACCTTTTATCATGCAGCCTGTACGACTCTGACCTTGTAAGTGCGCTTATGCATCTCTTCTTTCCTTTTCTCTCTGATTTTTAGCCATTACTAAAGTTCTTCGCTTGGCATTTTGTCAAACTTACAAATATTGCTATATCTTATTTCATAGACCCGGTTATCCATCCGTATGACTTTACCATAATTCTTACCTC
>AWOL01S0065787.1:1910-17867 GCA_000715115.1 Nicotiana otophora
AAAGTACGACAAGTAAATCAATTCAAGGACTTTTAAATCACAGGAAAAATGTGGGACCAAATCACAAGGAACAACCACAGTAAAGAATGCTAGGCGTAATGAGAACAACTCAACAAAGGGAAAACTAATGTGTATCAACGATCCCACAATATACATTTCAACAACAGGAAAACTAACACGAGTCAAATAGTTCCAAATAAAACAAGTCGACTAAGACATAGAATATCTAAAACTTCTTTTAAGTTTGAGAAATTACTAAGGATTTTCAACAATTTAATTAAGGATAAGCAGCAGAAAGATAATCATAACCTCAATTAAGACTGAACAAATTATTGAATGAAATAATATACATTCTAAGTAAAGATAAGCAGTTATGAAAAGATAGCATGGCTATAAAAGAGATAACAGTTTCAATTAAGGCACATATGAATCAAGTAACGATAATAGTGGATCATGAAATAATTTATTCTAATTAAGCAGGTAGATGTGAATCTAGAAATTAAGATATATAATCATAACAAGAACAACTGCATATTCAATGAATACAAGGACCTAAGGACCTTAAAAAGACCAACTTTACACAAATACGCCCGTGCACGCGCTTGTCACCTCGTGCATGCGAGCTGCAATCAACATAGAAGACTCAAATCCTAACGGGGAAATCCCCCACACAAGGTTAGGCAAGATACTTACCTCAAACCAAGCTCAAACAATCGGTGAGAATGCCCCTTTCCTCAAATATCTGGCTCTGAATGGCACAAATCTAGCCAAACACAATTGCATAACTTGAATACAACAATAATAGACTTATCTAATCAATAAAATCAATATTTAATAAAAATTTCGAAATTCGCCCTAAACAGTCGACCCGGGCCCACATCTCGAAATCAGGTAAAAATTACAAAAATACGAACACCCATTCACTCACGAGTCCAACCATATACGAATTACTCAAATCCGACCACAAATCCCCCTTCAAAACTCAAAATCTTTATTGAAGAAGTTATTCCAACTTTTCTCAATTTCAACACCAAAAATCCGAAACTAAATGGAGAAAACAACTATAGATTAATGGAATACAACCAAAAACGAGTTAGGAATCATTATCCAAAAGCTTCCTCTGAAAATCCCTTGAAAAATCGCCAAATTCTGAGCTCTCAAGTCTAAAAACGAAGAATGAAACCAAACCCCCGAATTTCTCTTTTCTGCCCAGGCGTGACTACACCTGCGCATAATTAGCTGCATCTGCGCGACCGCAGGTGTGCACGTCAAAACCACACATGCGCTTACTCTCGCTTCTGCGCTCAAAAATCCGCTTCTGCGGAGCCGCTGGTGCGCACCAATTCTCCGCACCTGCAAAGACTGTCAAGTCCAGCTCTTCTCGCACCTGCGCCTTAACTTTCGCATCTGCGGGCATCACAGATGCGGAATTTTCCTCACACCTGCGACCCCTGGCACTCCTCCATTTTTTTGCTTCTGCGCTTGCCTCTCCGCACATGCGCTCTCGCACCTTCAATCTCTTCACCGCAGGTGCGAAAATACTAGAAGCCTGAAGACTTAGCAGTAACACAAATCAAACTCTTAATCCGTTAAGCACCGAAACTCACCCGAGGCCCCCGGGACCTCAACCAAACATACCAACCAATCCTAAGACACTATACGAACTTAGTCGAGACCTCAAATCACATCAACTAACGATGAAACTACACATCGCACCATGAATCGAACTTATAAATTTCAAATCTTTCAACTTCTAAAAACCGTGCCGAAACCTATCAAATCAACCCGGAATGACATCAAATTTTGCAGGCAAGTCCCAAATAACATAACGGAGTTGTTCCAACTCTCGGAATCGCATTCCGACCCCGATATCAAAAAGTCCACTTCCAGTCCAAATCTCCAAAAAATTAATTTTCGCCATTTCAAGCCTAAATCAGCTACAGACCTCGGATTTACAGTCCGGACATGCTCCTAAGTCCAAAATCACCCAACGAAGCTAATAGAACCGACAGAACTCTATTCTGGAGTCGTCTTCACATAGTTCCGACTACGATCAAAAATTTTAAGACTTAAGCTTCCGTTTTAGGGACTAAGTGTCCCAAATCACTCTGAATCATCCGGTAACCAAATTCAACCACGCATGCAAGTCAATACACATAATATGAAGCTTCTCAGGGCCTTATGCCATCGAACGAGACTTAAGTTCTCAAAACGACCGGTCGGGTCGTTACATCCTTCCCCTCTTAAACAAATGTTCATCCTCGAAGTGCTAAGCATCCCCTCGAAGTCTTGAAATCACTGAAAGTACATATCCAACATACACCCGTGGGTGACCCCACGTCACCCCAATCCACATAAGCCTAACGACACCATCCCAACTGTAATTTATCCTTTCTATCAACACCAATAAGCCTTAGAGTCAAAATTCTCACCTTCCATTTGTCTTTAAAAGACTCGATTCTAAATCCATAACTGACATCAGTCTCAACTAGTGGTAACAACTCATGCCTACACCCACAAGGTACAACCACACAACAAGACACACCACATATAGGCCCAAAATAACATCTCTGATCATAATAGCTGCCCGAAATCAAAACCAACACCGGTAATTAGACCCATATCCGTTAGCAACCCGTTTCAAACTTCCACAACGGTGAAAATAATGCAAGAAACACAAAGACCTCATAAATATACACCCGAATTGACAAGTCACAACTAACACTACCGGGAACTCACCCCGCAGGCCAAAACTCAAGAAGCACATAATGAAATTGACTAAATATGTAAAGAAAAACACATAAGATAAATATCAAACAAGCCCGGCAGGCAAAACTTTCTAACAATACCCTACTACAAATCAATTCAAAAGGAAAAATCAAAGTACACGAACAAATCATAAGGATCTCATCCTGGTATCACCCTCCACCGCGGCACGCAGCCCGACTCAAACATATCAAATCACATGGAATCGCGAGGGTCTCGGTCTCAACTCTGAATCACAAGTCGAATACACATCATACCAATGGAAATCCTCCACTAATTCAATTTTGCCAATAAAATCTCAACACTTGTTAAATTCTCACCTTGGTAGAGTATCAAATCACAAATTATAACCAATTTACTCAGGAATCACATCAAACCTACCATAATGGACAACGTGAATTCACTTATAGTCTCGTAACTTTCAATAATAAATAGAAACAAACGATAGACACGGGCTACCGCTCATAGAGTCTCCCAATGGGGTAAACATCTAAACATAATACTAAGTCATAAACTCACCCATAGGTGGGACAACAAATGGGGGAACTCGCCCAGATAAGCAGGACCGAATAACAATACAAATAGTGCCCCTCTGTAACAAATCAAAAGCATACATGTATGACATCATCTGGAGCAATGACCTCAAGCCTACTATATGAAACACATCAATGGGTCGGGCCTTCCCCTCTTGGGCACCCTCTACTCGCCTGAATACTCTGCTGTGACATGCCTGTCCGGAGCCTAGGATAATCTCTCACCCTGTGGCTGGTATCTCCACACTCAAAGCAACCTCTCTGCTGATGTGGCTGTGGGAACTCTGTGGTGTGGGTACTCTGAGACCCATGAGCACCTGGAGCACTGTGCGAAGCCTGAAGTGCAAACTGAACTGGCTGACCCATAAAACCTCTACCATGTCGTACCCTGCCTCCAAAATAAGGACCAGTAGATCTCTCTGGTCTACGAGGCCTCCTCACCTCCTTGTCCTCTATCTCCTGATTTCGCATGTACTCTCTGTCATGGCCTCGCCTATCTCTTCTCTCCTGGTCCCACATGCCTTATACTCGGCGAGTGATCCCTACCACCTGCTGAAATGAAACATCTGACTCTAACTCCCGAGCCATGCTGAACCGAATATCATGTCTGAGTCCCTCAATGAATCTACGGACACGCTCTCTAACTGTGGCGACCAAAGCAGGTGCATGCCTGGCCAAACTCGCAAACTCCGCGCGCCATGCATCTCAAAGGGACTGAGGTACAAACTCTCTCAGGAACATCTCTGAAAACTGAACCTATGTAAGTGAAGCTAACTCGGCTGGGCTACCCAACTCATATGCCCGCCACCACTGGTAAGTCGCTCCCCTGAGCTGGAATATAGTAAAATCAACCCCTCTCGTCTCCACAATACCCATAGTACAGAGAACGCGGTGACACTCCTCCAGAAAACCCCGTGCACACTCTGATTCCAAACCACTAAATGTAGGAGGGTCATATTTCTTGAACCTTGCAAGTCTAAGCTGCTCTTCCTCAGATGTTGCTGCCCTGGCCACGGGCTGAACTGGGACCACAGGCTGTGTCGCCATGACACCTGGAACCTGACCAACATGAACTAGCTGCTCTGGGGTATGGGCGGCGGGAGTCTGGGCTCCTCCCCCGGTCTGTGAAATAGCTGGTGTAACCGGAATCAACCCCGCCTGAGCTAATGTACCAATCATGCTCAGGAACTATGCTAAGGTCTCCTGAAGTCCGGGGGGGAAACAACATGCGCCTCCGGTACCTGCTCCCTGACTGGAACTACTGGCGGCTCATCAACTGTTGCTTTGGTAGGCGCTCTAGCTGCGACATGTACTCCTCGTCGACCTCTGTCTCCGCCCCTAGCAGTACCTGCTCCGGGAGCAGCGTCGCCGATAACTGCAGCTCGTGTCCTCACCATCTGTGAGATAATGGAATGATAAAAGTTCAAACTCCGAGATCAATAGGCTCGCACAATAGGAATGAAAGAAGTACAATTGTCCTACTAGTTCCGTAGCCTCTCGAAGATAAGTACAGACGTCTCCGTACCGATCCGCAAGACTCTACTATACTCGCTTATGTCTCGTAGCACCCATGAACCTAGAGCTCTGATACTAACTTGTCACAACCCAATTTTCCCTCCGTTGGGTATCGTGATGGCTCCTAGTCTTAGGGACTGGGTAAACCTAACAATAATTAAAACAATAATTTTATTTAATTAAAATCTCTTAAAATTCCCAAAACCGGTAGTACAAGTCATAAGCTCTACAGAGTATTTGCTAGAAAACTTGTAAATACAACTGTCCAGAAGTAAGAATAAACAAGTGCAAAATGAAAACTGGAAGGTGACTCCGAAGCCTGCGAACGAAGCAGCAGGTTTACCTTGAGTCCCCACAGCAACAGTCCACACAGCTAGCTAACGAACAAGTACCTGGATCTGCACAAACATGTGCAGAAGAGTAGCATGAGCACACCACAGCGGTGCCCAGTAAGCATCAAGACTAACCTCGGCAGAGTAGTGACGAGGAACAGTCAAGACACCCGCTGGTCTAATAAACCGAACAGATATAAGTACATGAATAACAGAAGTATGATGTCTACATAAAGACTATGCAATATGGCTCACAATACATTAATAGCATTAAACCAAGAAACAACAAGTATCAGCGAAATATCATGAAAATGACGCAGACAAAGTGAATGGAATACAACCTAAATCCGGAATTACGAATACAACAAGGACAATTAATAACTCAACAATTACAACCGCTTTTACATCAGGTTTTAGTCAACAACTCCACGAGGTACCAAACCTCGGACAATTCACAATTCACGGGTCCCAATACCCTAACCCTAACACTTGGCATCATGTGCCCTCATAACACCTCATAACCACACTGACGACTCACGTGCCAATAGAGCCATTCTCGCATAGAAGACAAGTAAACAAGGGTGAGCATCTATGCTCAACAATATCAAAAACACCTCTTATCCGATAAGAGTGCTTAACTACGTGTATGCTTGTGCAAGTGTTCTAACATAGTCCATACCAGCAAATAAGCATAAGGAAGAAGAAGAACGGACAACACGTAGAATATTTCCTCACAGCTATCACAACATAAAGCTCACACAGGTACGTATACCACTACACAAATATCAACAACAAGAATTCCCACGGGCCATAAATCATCACAAATCAATCCCTGACACAGCCCACCTTGTCTCGCCACGTGTGCAATAGTAACATAAATGCCCACCTTGTCTCGCCACACGTGCATAATAATGTGCCTACCTTGTCTCGCCACATGCGCAACCCACACACATATATATATCCCACCTTGTCATGCCGCATGTGCAAATATAAATAGTAACAATAGCACGGCAGAAACCTCGTGCAACCCCACAACAAATACAACAACAACAATGGCAATAATACAAAGTACGACAAGTAAATCAACTCAAGAACTTGTAAATCACAGGAAAAATGTGGGACCAAATCACAAGGAACAACCACAGTAAAGAATGCTAGGCGTAATGAGAACAACTCAACAAAGGGAAAACTAATGTGTATCAACGATCCCACAATATACATTTCAACAACAGGAAAACTAACACGAGTCAAATAGTTCCAAATAAAACAAGTCGACTAAGACATAGAATATCTAAAACTTCTTTTAAGTTTGAGAAATTACTAAGGATTTTCAACAATTTAATTAAGGATAAGCAGCAGAAAGATAATCATAACCTCAATTAAGACTGAACAAATTATTGAATGAAATAATATACATTCTAAGTAAAGATAAGCAGTTATGAAAAGATAGCATGGCTATAAAAGAGATAACAGTTTCAATTAAGGCACATATGAATCAAGTAACGATAATAGTGGATCATGAAATAATTTATTCTAATTAAGCAGGTAGATGTGAATCTAGAAATTAAGATATATAATCATAACAAGAACAACTGCATATTCAATGAATACAAGGACCTAAGGACCTTAAAAAGACCAACTTTACACAAATACGCCCGTGCACGCGCTCGTCACCTCGTGCATACGAGCTGCAATCAACATAGAAGACTCAAATCCTAACGGGGAAATCCCCCACACAAGGTTAGGCAAGATACTTACCTCAAACCAAGCTCAAACAATCGGTGAGAATGCCCCTTTCCTCAAATATCTGGCTCTGAATGGCACAAATCTAGCCAAACACAATTGCATAACTTGAATACAACAATAATAGACTTATCTAATCAATAAAATCAATATTTAATAAAAATTTCAAAATTCGCCCTAAACAGTCGACCCGGGCCCACATCTCGAAATTGGGTAAAAATTACAAAAATACGAACACCCATTCACTCACGAGTCCAACCATATACGAATTACTCAAATCCGACCACAAATCCCCCTTCAAAACTCAAAATCTTTATTGAAGAAGTTATTCCAATTTTTCTCAATATCAACACCAAAAATCCGAAACTAAATGGAGAAAACAACTATAGATTAATGGAATACAACCAAAAACGAGTTAGGAATCATTACCCCAAAGCTTCCTCTGAAAATCCCTTGAAAAATCGCCAAATTCCGAGCTCTCAAGTCCAAAAACGAAGAATGAAACCAAACCCTCGAATTTCTCTTTTCTGCCCAGGCGTGACCGCACCTGCGCATAATTAGCCGCATCTGCACGACCGCAGGTCCGCACGTCCAAACCGCACCTGCACTTACTCTCGCTTTTGCGCGCAAAAATCCGTTTCTACGGAGCCGCTGGTGCGCACCAATTCTCCGCACCTGCGGAGACTATCAACTCCAGCTCTTCTCGCACCTGCGCCTCAACCTTCTCATCTGCGGGCATCGCAGATGCAGAATTTTCCTCGCACCTGCGACCCCTGGCACTCCTCCATTTTTCCGCTTCTGCGCTTGCCTCTCCGCACGTGCGCTCTCGCACCTGCGATCTCTTCACCGCAGGTGCGAAAATACCAGAAGCCTGAAGACTTAGCAGTAACACAAATCAAACTTTTAATCTGTTAAGCACCTGAAACTCACCCGAGGCCCCTGGGACCTCAACCAAACATACCAACCAATCCTAAAACACCATACGAACTTAGTCAAGAAATCAAATCACATAAACTAACGATGAAACTACGCATCGCACCATGAATTGAACTTATAAATTTCAAATCTTTCAACTTCTAAAACCCGTGCTGAAACCTATCAAATCAACCCGGAATGACATAACATTATGCAGGCAAGTCCCAAATAACATAACGGAGTTGTTCCAACTCTCGGAATTGCATTCCGACACCGATATCAAAAAGTCCACTTTCGGTCCAAATCTCNAAAAAATTAATTTTCGCCATTTCAAGCCTAAATCAGCTACAGACCTCGGATTTACAGTCCGAACATGCTCCTAAGTCCAAAATCACCCAACAGAGCTAATAGAACCGACAGAACTCCATTCCGGAGTCGTCTTCACATAGTTCCGACTACGATCAAAAATTCTAAGACTTAAGCTTCCATTTCAGGGACTAAGTGTCCCAAATTACTCTGAATCATCCGGAACTGAATTCAACCACGCACGCAAGTCAATACACATAATATGAAGCTGCTCAGGGCCTTATGCCATCGAACGAGACTTAAGTTCTCAAAACGACCGGTCGGGTCGTTACATACCAACAAGTCCTAAAACATCATACGAACTTAGTCGAATCCTCAAATCATCTCAAACAACGCTAAAACCATGAATTACGCCCCAATTCAAGCCTATTGAACTTTGAAATTTTTAATTTTTAAAAATAACGTCGAAACCTATCAAATCACGTCCGATTGACCTTAAATGTTGCACACAAGTCATAAATGATATAACATACCTATTAAAATTTTCAGAATCGGATTTCGACCCTGATATCAAAAAGTCAACCCCTTGGTCAAACTTCCCAAAAATTCAACTTTCGGCATTTCAAGTCTAATTCCTCTACTGACCTCCAAATATTCTTCCGGACACGCTTCTAAGTCCGAAATCATCATACGAAGCTATTGGAATTATCAAAATTCGAATCTGAGGTTGTTTATATATATGTCCATATTCGGTCCACTTTTCTAACTTAATTATTTTTTTAATTATGAGACTAAATGTCTCATTTCACTCTAAATTCCTTCCGGACCCGAACCAACTAACCCGATAAGTCATAATACCTCGTAGGAAGTTATGCAAGACCTCAAATAGTTGAAAGGAGCGTAAACGCTTAAAACGACCGACCGGGTCGTTACAGTTGAGTTAATATGTTACAATGAATATCTTAACACATATAAATATAGGAGCATTTTTTGGAATAAATACAAATAATATTAATAATAATAATAATAATAATAATAATAATAATAATTATTATTATTATTATTATTATTATTATTATTATTATTATTATTATTATTATTATTATTATAAATAATGACTACTCATTTAGAATATATTATTTTTCTACTATTTCATCCTTATTATTTCAAGTTTGTATTTTTATCTATTGTGACTCTTAATACTATATTATATTCAATTTTAATCTATTTTCCTAATTTGTTTCACCATTAATGCTCGTCTTATGCTAATTAATTAATTCAAACGACTTAATTACTTGTTCTCAATATTATAGAAAATATTTTTTGTTCCTTCAAATTCTTTATATATTTGCTCATTTGTATTTTAAAATTTTTAATATAACTATTATTTTATCCAAAAGATTTCTATTTTCAAAGAGTAAAAAAATTAATATGATATTTCACTTTTGAATCTTTGTATTTGTAGAACCATTAGTGTTATTAATTCTTGTCAACTATTTTTTTCTCTCTTTGCTTTTGTATTCTTGAATATTTTGTTAGTAATTTGTTCTAATAATTGATTGGTCTACTTTTCAAATATTAAAAAAATAAATATATCACTTGAACTTGATTTCGATTAGAATTTCAAACGCATATATATTGTGTATTAATATTGGGTAACATAAGAAATTAGAAAAGGCTATTCATTTTGTTTTCTAGTGTTATATTCGTTTGCTTAGGTTAGCTTTTCATGCATAGTATCCAAATAAAAAAAATATTTGTTTAATACTTATTTAACACTAATTGTAATTAGAAGATTAAATGTTCGAGCTTCTTGTTTTATTCCATACGTTTTGTAAAAGTAAGTATAAATAGAATAAATTAGCTGAAAGTTGAATATTTTTCTGCTAAATTAGGATAAACGATGATATTTTTCATTTGTCAACTAAACCTTATTAAGTGTTCGAAAATATTTTGAATTGATTTCCATGCTTATGCGTTTAGGACTCATTACATAGAAGTTCAAGTAAGGAAATATCTAATATGTAAAATTTTAGTTGATTGTGTGTCACGACCCGAAATTCCCACATTCGGGCCGTGATGGCGCCTAACATTTCACTTGCTAGGCAAGCCAACGTTAGAATAATATTATCAATTTTTTAAAATAATTTTAAATTTATTAATAACAAGAAAACAAATGCGAAAGCAAAGTTTGAAATATAGTGAAATAATCCATCAAACAACGGTGTCTAAATAGCATCCCAGAATTGGTGTCACAAGTGCACGAGCTTCTAGAATAAATACAAATAAAGGTCTGAATAATATAAAGCTGTCTGGAAATAAGCACACAGCTAAAGTACAATAGACGGGGACTTCAAAACTGCGGACGCCATGCAGTTATACCTCAAGTCTCCTCTGATAGCTGAAATCCGAGCAAGTCTATGGTACGTCGCTGGGACCAACTCCAAAATCTGCACAAAAAGTGCAGAGTGTAGTATCAGTACAACCGGCCCCATGAACTGGTAAGTGTTGAGCCTAACCTCGACGAAGTAGTGACGAGGCTAAGGCGGTTCACTTACATTAACCTGTACGCAATATTGATAATAACAACAAATAATATAAATAAAACAGGTAACTCATTTATAATAATTGAAACCAACCCAGCAGTCATAATCCATTATTATTTCAACCAATTCTGTTGCAGCGTGCAACCCGCTCTCACAATATATTCACATTCAATTCTGTCGCAGCGTGCAACCCGATCCTTCAATATTCACTTTTAATAAGTCTGTTGCAGCGTGCAATCCGATTCTCCAATATTGACTTTGAATAAATCTGTTGCGGTGTGCAACCCGATCCTCCAATATTGACTTTTAATAAGTCTGTTGCGGCGTGCAACCCGATCCTCCAATATTGACTTTTAATAAGTCTGTTGCGGCGTGCAACCCGATCCTCCAATATTGACTTTTAATAAGTCTGTTGCGGCGTGCAACCCGATCCTCCAATATTGACTTTTAATAAGTCTGTTGCGGCGTGCAACCCGATCCTCCAATATTGACTTTTAATAAGTCTGTTGCGGCGTGCAACCCGATCCTCCAATATTGACTTTTAATAAGTCTGTTGCGGCGTGCAACCCGATCCTCCAATATTGACTTTTAATAAGTCTGTTGCGGCGTGCAACCCGATCCTCCAATATTGACTTTTAATAAGTCTGTTGCGGCGTGCAACCCGATCCTCCAATATTGACTTTTAATAAGTCTGTTGCGGCGTGCAACCCGATCCTCCAATATTGACTTTTAATAAGTCTGTTGCGGCGTGCAACCCGATCCTCCAATATTGACTTTTAATAAGTCTGTTGCGGCGTGCAACCCGATCCTCCAATATTGACTTTTAATAAGTCTGTTGCGGCGTGCAACCCGATCCTCCAATATTGACTTTTAATAAGTCTGTTGCGGCGTGCAACCCGATCCTCCAATATTGACTTTTAATAAGTCTGTTGCGGCGTGCAACCCGATCCTCCAATATTGACTTTTAATAAGTCTGTTGCGGCGTGCAACCCGATCCTCCAATATTGACTTTTAATAAGTCTGTTGCGGCGTGCAACCCGATCCTCCAATATTGACTTTTAATAAGTCTGTTGCGGCGTGCAACCCGATCCTCCAATATTGACTTTTAATAAGTCTGTTGCGGCGTGCAACCCGATCCTCCAATATTGACTTTTAATAAGTCTGTTGCGGCGTGCAACCCGATCCTCCAATATTGACTTTTAATAAGTCTGTTGCGGCGTGCAACCCGATCCTCCAATATTGACTTTTAATAAGTCTGTTGCGGCGTGCAACCCGATCCTCCAATATTGACTTTTAATAAGTCTGTTGCGGCGTGCAACCCGATCCTCCAATATTGACTTTTAATAAGTCTGTTGCGGCGTGCAACCCGATCCTCCAATATTGACTTTTAATAAGTCTGTTGCGGCGTGCAACCCGATCCTCCAATATTGACTTTTAATAAGTCTGTTGCGGCGTGCAACCCGATCCTCCAATATTGACTTTTAATAAGTCTGTTGCGGCGTGCAACCCGATCCTCCAATATTGACTTTTAATAAGTCTGTTGCGGCGTGCAACCCGATCCTCCAATATTGACTTTTAATAAGTCTGTTGCGGCGTGCAACCCGATCCTCCAATATTGACTTTTAATAAGTCTGTTGCGGCGTGCAACCCGATCCTCCAATATTGACTTTTAATAAGTCTGTTGCGGCGTGCAACCCGATCCTCCAATATTGACTTTTAATAAGTCTGTTGTGGCGTGCAACCCGATCCTCCAATATTGACTTTTAATAAGTCTGTTACGGCGTGCAACCCGATCCTGCAATATTGACTTTTAATAAGTCTGTTGCGGCGTGCAACCCGATCCTCCAATATATTCATTATAATCAATCATGTTGCGGCGTGCAACCCGCTCCTCCAACATTGTTATTTACCAATTCTTATAGAAGAAATTTTTCCAATAAAGGTAACAATTAATATAAAATTACGAGACAATAAGAATACAATAATTATGATTTAATTATGAAGCAAACTACAAATAGCAAATTATTATGGAAATCAGGGAGCAATTAGGCAGTTTAATATTTATTATGCTAAATGTCAAATAACAATTATGGCACATAATTCAAATAGCATGTAACAATTAATGCAGGANAATACAATAATTATGATTTAATTATGAAGCAAACTACAAATAGCAAATTATTATGGAAATCAGGGAGCAATTAGGCAGTTTAATATTTATTATGCTAAATGTCAAATAACAATTATGGCACATAATTCAAATAGCATGTAACAATAAATGCAGGAATTTAAGAATTTATATTTACAAAGAATAAGAGAGAAATAATTATAATAATAATTAATTTATGATTAAAAATAATTTATGATTTTTCAAGTAAGCAGGCAAACAATTAATTTGACGACGTATAGAAACTCGTCACCTCGCCTATACGTCATTTACATGCAATTTACATAACAAACAATTTAAGGGTTCTATTCCCTCAAGTCAAGGTTAACCTTGACACTTACCTCGCTTTGCAAATTCTAATCAATTATTCAACCACAGCTTTTCCTTTTAAATTTACCTCCGAAAGCTTCAAATCTATTCACAAATAATTCAATATATTCAATATTAATCATAGGAATTAATTTCATATGAATTCACAAAATTTTCGGATAAGAATCCGAAATTCATTAAAATATTCGACAGTGGGACCCACATCTCAAATCCCGAAAAACACTCTCGGAATCCGAACACCCGTTCTGATACGAGTTCAACCATACCAAATTTGTCCAATTCCGATATCAAATGGACCTTCAAATCTAAATTTTTTATTTTTGGAAAGTTTTACAAAAATTCCAATTTCTTCCATCTAAATCCGAAATAAATGATGAATATAGACATGGATTTGTGAAATATAATCATTTTATGATAAAGAACACTTACCCAGTTCAAAGTCGTGAAAATCCCCCCTTGAAATCGCCCAAATCCGAGACTCAAAACTCAAAAATGAGTAAATATGGCTAAGACCCGATTTTATGTATTCTGCCTAGCATTTTCGCATCTGCGGTGCCTGGGCTCGCACATGCGAGCTCGCATCTGCGAGAAAAATCTCGCATCTGCGAAAAGGGGCTGCCAGGCGAGGTTCTGCAATGCGGACAAAATGTCGCACCTACGACGTCCGCTTATGCGCAAAAGGGCCGCACCTGCAAAGACCGCATCTGCAATGGAAGTCTCGCTTCTGCGACCTCGCACCTGCGGTCAAAATTCCGCACGTGCGATTATACCAGAACCCAAATTTCAGATTTTTGCTTAAGTCCAATTCTTGTTTCGATTCAATCCGTTTCACTCTCGGGGTACTCGGGACCCCGCTCGAATATACCAACAAGTCCCGTAACATAATACGGACTAACTCGGGGTCTAAAATCACATCAAGCACACTGAAATTACAATTCACACCCCGATTCGAACTTTGAGTTTTAAACTTTCAATTTTCAAATCTCGTGCCAAAACATATTAAATGAATCCGGAATGACTTCAAATTTGGCACACAAGTCATAAATGACATAACGGAGCTGTTCAAATTTCCAGAATCGGATTCCGGCTCCGATATCAAAAAGTCAACCCCGTGGTCAGACTTGAAATATTTAGCCTTTAAATTGCTGGTTCCGTTAAATGGTCATAACTTGAGCTAGGGACCTCCAAATTAAATTCCGGGCATACGCCCAAGTCCCAAATCATGATACGGAGCTATCGGAATTTTCAAAACACTGATCCGGATCCGTTTGCTTAAAATGTTTACCAAAGTTAACTTAGTTGAGTTTTAAAGCTCTATTTTCCATTTTAATCCATTTTTCATATGAAAACTTTCCGGAAAATTTTTCGAACTGCGCACGCAAGTTGAGGAATGATAAATAGTGCTTTTTGAGGTCTTAGAACATAGAATTACTTATTAAATTTAAAGATGACATTTTGTATCTTCACATTCTCTACCTCTAAAACAAACGTTCGTCCTCGAACGAAGTTAGAAAAAGTACCTGAGTTGGAGAAAAGGTGTGGATATTTACTCCGCATGTCCGATTCGGACTCCCAGGTAGATGCCTCTATCGGCTGACCTCTCCATTGCACCCGAACTGAAGGATAACTCTTTTGCCTAGACTGAGTTGTGTGAAGTCGATCCTGAATAATCTTGACCTTAACCAAGGCATCCTGTACCAAATGGGTACCCAACAATCGAGCCTCTCCCGGTTCAAACCAACCAACTGGTGATCGGCATCACCTTCCGTATAATGCCTCATATGGAGCCATATGAACACTCAACTGGTAGCTATTATTATAAGCAATCTCCGCAAGTGACAAGAATTGATCCCAAGAACCTTCAAAGTCAATAACTCAAGCACGGAGCATATCTTCCAATATCAGAATAGTGCGCTCTGACTGTCCATCTGTCTGTGGATGAAATATTGTACTCAACTCCACCTGCGTGCCTAACTCACGTTGTACAGCCCTCCAAAAATGTGAGGTAAATTGCGTACCTCGATCTGAATTAATAGACACGGGCACACCGTGAAGGCGGACAATCTCACGAATATAAATTTCAGCTAACCTTTCTGAAGAATAGGTAACTGCTACTGGAATGAAATGGGCTGACTTGGTCAACTTGTCCACAATGACCCAAACTACGTTAAATTTTCTCTGAGTCCATGGGAGCCCAACAACAAAATCCATAGTGATACCTCCCACTTCCACTCAGGAATTTCTAACTTCTGAAGCAAACCACCAAGTCTCTGATGCTCGTACTTAACTTGCTGACAATTCAGACACCGAGCTACATATGCAACTATATCCTTTTTCATTCTCCTCCACCAATAATGTTGCCGCAAATCTTGATACATTTTAGCAGTACCTGGATGAATAGAATACCTGGAACTGTGAGCCTCTTCAAGAATTAATTCACGAAGCCCATCCACATTAGGCACACAAATACGGCCCTGTATTCGTAGAACTCCATCTTCCCCCACAGCAACCTGTTTAGCATCACCGTGTTGCACCGTGTCCTTAAGGACAAGTAAATGAGGATCATCATACTGCCTCTCTCTGATGCNTCAGTCTGTAGCTACCGAGTCATACAAAATTTTACGATCATAATTAATTCCTTTAATGAGTCTGTGGACTCGCTCTCTGGCTGTAGGAAGCAAAGTAGGAATATGACGGGCTCTTATTAAACCTGATGGCATATTATGACACCGTCATGGTGACCTAACATAATCGTTCAAACCCTATGCGCCATGCATTACGGAGAGTCCGGGAGCCAAGTGGGC